>JABEYC010000154.1:0-110268 GCA_013266195.1 Fusarium zealandicum | reverse complement strand
ATTGACGTGCACTCCGAGCCCCTGTTTTCTTCATGGCGTGTCAAACACGACCGTTAGTGGACAGCTATTATTAGCTGGCCTCCATCTCAGGCTTTCATACTATTGTAGGTAGTTGGACCGACGTGCGTATACGATTTCCACCGGGCACCCCTTGTCAAGGCTCGGGCCGTCCGCCGCTTAAACGGAGCCCGCGGCTGTCCGATGGAATGTAGCCGAGGCTTCACATGAGAAGAATGAGGGCATAAAAGAAAGTCAAGGCCGTCGGTTTCTGGTGAAAAGATTGTGTGTATTCATGTTGAACAAGTAAACTTGGAATGCCTCTAATAATCTAAGAACAAACACTGCCAACGTGCGTGTGCCATGGTTTCTCCATGTGCATATACCACCATGCTTCAAATGAGTGGTGAGTCTATCCGAGCAAATCTGGCGTCATCCAAGGTCGATTCTATCAAATGCAAACGGATTGTTTTCGCGAAGCATGAACCCCGTCGAGGGGTTGGGTTTCAGACTCCTCATGTTATCCGCGGATCCAGGCTCTATAATCCACCCGTCTAGGTCATACAGGGGGCTGATTTCCCCATCAAAGGCGCGGCCAAAGGTCACCAAAGGAGACGTAAAGGTCGATGTGAAGGCTTCTGGCACCGAAACGGGCTCCATGTCCGGGATCGGCGGCATCGGCTGCACATACCCCGAAAGGGGCGTGGAGTTGGTGTGTGAAGAAGAAGACGCGGCCGAGTCTCCTCCGTAGGTTTGAGCTGCAGGAGCTACATAGCTCGAATACTGCTCCAGTGAGCACATGTAAGTCTGTCCCGCAACTGTTGGGAGTGAGGGGATTTCGCCTGGTATCGAAGATCCGGTGTCCTGGCTGGAAGTGGCTAACCGCAGCATGATGTCGCCGAATTTGGAGAGCTTCTTTATGTATGAAGTCTCCTCGGCCCATTCTGAAAAGGCGTGCACCATGTTGAAAAAAGACTGCAGGAGCTCCAGGTCGTCTTCTGCGGCGGGCTGGTTGCATAAAACGTACTTTGAGAGCTCGAAGAACGGGACTGGAGGATACGAAGCCACGAGCCTGCCACAACAAGGTCAGTGAGTTTACGGGGGCTAAAATACACTGATACCTACAGGGCGAGATCGAGACAATGTCCTCCCTCTGAAGCTGTTGTCCAGAGGCGTTGGAACAGTCGAATAGAAGACCGAGCAACATCTAGCATCGAAGGAGATCCTTCCGCCGTCTCAACCATTGGCCACATCGCCAACGCCTGAATAGAATAGAACCTCACTGCTAGCTCGTACTGCGAGTTATCCAGGACCTCGCTGCAGCCTTGGTCATCATTGATATCGTCAATGTGCTCCGCCGCCCAGAACTGCAGCTTCCGGGCTCGAGAGAGCGCCATCTTTCCGATCGCATCACCGCCTTGACGCATGGCATCGTATGAGTAGAGGTCAGTATATACTTGCTCCTCAAGCCTCAAAAGAGTGACGCGAGCGGCGAGCTGGTTCGAGGTTTCGTCAGCGGACGAGCTGGCCAACTCCCTCTCAAAGACACTGATGCCAGGTAGGCTGGAATTCAAACCAGAAGACCACGCTACAGCTCTGCTGAGGCATATAATGCAGTACATGGCATTTCTCCTCTCGTCGGAGTCGCTCGGGCTCAACGCTTCACGCCGGGTCGAGGAGCTCCAGTGACGCAGTCCTATGGACTTTGCGACATGTACAGCAAAACTGAACAGCAGTGAGGTGACATCTTCTGAGAGAGAAGTCTGTGCGACAAGACACTGTGTGCCTCTATTAGTACCCTTTAGCCCTCCGAGTTCCAAGTAGCAAAACACGCACCAGAGACAGGAATGCCTGCAGAGTCAGGAGACTGGGGTTAAGCAAGAGTAGTTCCACATTCTCCAGCGCCCGCTTGGCGTTGACGATGAAAGATCGAACAAGATCTATATCGATGGAAGACGCCGCAGGGGCTTCCGTGCACGGTAGATCAGGCGCTGCCCGCGACTGGAGCGACTTGGCCTGGAGCGTTAGGAGGACAAGGTTGTTGGCACAGACATCATAGGCGCGTTTATCAGAGGCGCTGGACGACTGTCCCGCCGAGTTCATCAGGCGCCGGAACCCCTCCTTTGTCCACAGCGGCATGTGAGGGTTCACCATGTCAAAGTACGGGTCGATCATGGCCTCTACGATGACCAAGGGGGGGCCTGTAAGGACCGAGCCATCAGAGACACGCCTGCATGAATCATGTGGTTCCGCCAGCTGCAAGATCTCGTCTCGTGCAACTGCCGCGGTCGACGTCGTATCGTCCTCTGCATCGCGCCGATTATCCAGGATCACCGCAGCCATGTCCTGCATCAACGAGACGAATGATGTCGACCCGTAGTAGCGCTGGTTGCTGATGGAGCAGCGCCGACCGTAGTGAGTGTTTGCGCCCGAGCCAGGCGAAAGGGGGTCCTGTATTGGCGTCGATTCGGGGTCTTGGATGCTCTGTAGGCCGGAAACAGCACTCTCCAGCTTCTCGAGCCGGTCTCCAAGACGGGTGACGGCATGGCTTCTAGTATTCGCGGAGCATGAGCCTGGGAGATTCAAGATGGGCGCAGGACTCGGGCCGTACGCGCCGTACTCACAGCCAGATTGTCTGGTTAGGCTTCTTCCCCTGGCCTAGCCATTCGCACTCCAGGCCGAGGCGGGTGCAGTTGGAGCAGTGAGGGCGCTCTCTTCCGCATCTGATCTTTCTGGAGCGGCATTGATCGCAGACTGTTGCACGGAACACCTTGGAGTTAGACATGCACTACACGCGAACCGAGGTGAAGGAACTGTACCTGGGTAGTCTTTCGAGCCGCCCTTCTACAAGCATAGTTAGCAACTTGTCTAGCTGCAGAGACGCGGTGTAAGCTTTGCTGCGAGCGAAACAGTGCAAGTGAAAAGGAAAGACATGCCTCGTGATCGTCAGATGAGTCCCAGCTTCTCTTGCCATGCGGCCGCATTGTATCGTGTCAGTGTCAGTCTCCGCAATATTGTCTTTGTCTGTTTGTTCACAGTCTGTCCCGAGTTGTTGGCCCACCGTTTCAACGGGCGCCAAACCTGGCTGAGACCCGCCTCACCTTATTTATCAAGGCTGAGATACGTCCCGTCTCCAAAACGAGAGGGTGTCTAGGGCTGAGGTGTGTCCTAACTCCTTCAAGCGTGCGGTTCGGGCCGAGATACGCTATGGAATGGCCGTTGTTATTGTCAGCAACTGTTGGATAGCGGCTCAGGGAAGAGGCCATGGGCACATCCGAATCCTTCCTATGCTGATGTTGGCTCACGGCCAAGCCAGCCCCTGTCACGACGTGCAGTCCTCGCCTGCTTGTATCTATCATCTTACTGGTGCGGGGAAGGCTTTTGGCCCAGCCGGAGGCCAAGACTCGAGGGGATCAGGAGATCTAGGACACGAGTTGAGTCCAGACCCTGGGGCAGAGAAATGCCATTCATGTCGGAACCCTCGAAGCGATTCTCGGTGGACGTAACCGTGTCATGGCACAGCCGCATGGCGCAGGACTAGGAAGCCTGGCTGTGATCCTGTTGGACGAGATTACCTGGCTGCCTAGCCCCCCCACGGTTCCCTGGGGTACTATCTGGTTGGCCCCAGATAGATGCACGGAAGAACACATCTCGTCAAGCTTGGTGCATCTGTCTTGATATCTAAGCTGTGTTTATGCACCACGTCGGTGAGGGTCATATCATTCTGGCATATGCCACAACCCTGTAGCTCTGCGGGGCGGTTTGAGTATGTGGGAAGTGCAAGTGTTGTCCAAGTGTTATCCTGGAACTCAAGCTGAAGATTTGGCACCATCTGCCTCAAAGACGCGTGGTTCCTTTGCTGTTCTACTGCGATTAACTGCCCCTATGGGAAGGTCACAATGGCGTCTTGGGAGGTGCGGCAGAGCACATTTCGCCTTTGAATCCTTCGATAGCCATGGATGATGGAATTTGCCGGCCATTAAGGTGCTTACATTTAGTCAACATGACCTTACTCTTCGTAGAAAGGCGTGAGCTGTCAGAGACGGGGTACATGCACATCACTCTTAACACCGAGCTCCATTACCACTCTGTCTACTATCTAGAGTTCCCATGACGCGCCCAAGCCTGCGACCCCCATTCTCTCACACCGAGTCTTAGCGTCCGCCGGGTCTGGCGATCACCTGTCACATCTGACCCGGGGTCCGGAAGATACCCGTGTAATAAGAGGCCGAATGGGGGAGGTCAGCAGAAGCTGGCGCAGTGACAGGGGGAGCCTGGCAATGGGGTTCAGCCGCGGGGACTCTACAGCAAGGATAAAAGGGAAGCTGAAGCAGGTGGAAACTTGGCGACTATTTGGGGTTGATTGTCCCATCAATATACACCCAGGTTCTGACAGGCATCCCTCTGTAGCCTGGATCTTCTGCTGCTTACCAAGCTCGCGTATTTGGCCTTCGAGAGTCGATAGAGTCTCATTCATGAATTACATTTTCGGTCGGTTTGTTTCTAATTTCAAATGTCTATTTGCTATCGAGCCATTCAAGATCAAGTCTAATCTGCAACTAAAGGAATGATCGTAGTAAGAACAAGATATCCGTGTATGAAATAGCTTTATCCGCAATGTCTTCTTCGACCCCCTAACCATGCCCCTTCTATTTCCTAGTCTTCGAATGCAGTAATCATATTCAGGCGGTGACTCCGTTGCCATTGGTACCGTTGGTTCCGTTCGTCTCATCCTCAGCAGTCCAAGCAAACGCCTGGCGGGCCGCCACAGGGATGGAGGAAGCAACCTTGCCATCCTCAATGTCGAGCATCTCCTGGGCCCACGCATAAAGGGTGCTGGCGAGGCCGATGACTTCCTCGTCGGTGTTGTGGTTGTGAAAGACACAGCGCACACGAGGCGCACCCTTGGGCACGACGGGGAAGTCAATGGGGTACGCGCAGTACTTGGCCATCTGCAGATGGAAGACCAGGAAGAGGTTCTGGTGCGGCTTGGTCCAGAACGGCACGACCTGAGTGACAAAAGGTCGAGACTCCCAGCCCTCTGCGAGCGGAACTCGCAGGATGCCAGTCTCTGCGGCCCGCTCGTAGGCCGGGTGCTCGGTGATGGTCTTGAAGAAGAGCTTGACAAGATACTGCACGCGGTCCTGCGCATGCTTGGTAATGTCAGCCTTGAGCAAGTTGTATCCGGAACGAATTCCGGCGAGCACAAGGAAGCTGGGGGCTGTGGTGTAGATGACGCCACGAGCAAAGTTGATAAGCATGGTCTTGACGGTGTTGTTTGACAAAACGCAAGCTGGGATGACATGTCAGCATTCAAGGACGAGCATAGTCGAAGTAGGGTAAGATCTCACCTCCGTTCGAGGCCAATGCCTTGCCAAAGGTATGCATCCTGATGGCAATCTCCTTCTCTAGGCCCAGCTCCTGGACAAGGCCAGCTCCTTGGTGGCCCACGACACCGGTGCCATGGGCTTCGTCTACGACGAACTGAGCATTGCCCCGGGGGAAAACCTCCTTGGCGATCTCGACGAACTCCTTGAGGGGACAGACATCTCCGTCCATGCTGTAGACTGACTCCACAGAGATGATGACAGACCGCTCCCCCTTTTGGATCAGAGGTTGCGTGTCGCGAATGTAGACAAGAGTCTCCTCCAAAGAATCCACGTCGTTGTGACGGAAGGAGACCTTGGTCAGCGCAAGCGAGTTCTTCATGCCGTCATGCGTACTCGCATGGACCAGCTCATCGTACACAATGGCATCTCCGGGGCGAGGGATGGCCGTGTAGATGGCCCCGTTAGCCTCATAACCAGAGTTGACAATGATACAATCCTCAGCATTGTGGAACGCGGCGACCTCCGCCTCGACAGTCTCCATGTAGCTGCTGTTCCCATCCAGCAGACGGGAGCTCGTAGCGCCAAGTCTGAAGTTGGGGTGGCGCGCCAGCTCGTCGAAGAAGGCCATTCGCAGGAGTCCGCTCGTGGCGAGAGAGAGGAAGTCGTTGGACGAGAAGTCAACGCATTCGTTGAAGTCGCGGAACACAATGAGATTCTGCTCGGCTCGGCGTGCATCCAGAGCCTCTTCGAGGTTGCGGTAGAAGACGGGCGAGTCCTTCATGTGCGGTGCCTTGGGCTCCTGCGCCTGGAGGTAGTCCTTGATATGGGGCACGACGTTGGGCATTTTGGTGGAAATTGGGGGGTGGTTTGTTAAGTGAGTAGGTGATCTTCGGGGTAAGAAACTCGAGTGAGCTGCTCTTGGGATTGAAGTGAGATTGGTAGAGTAGATGTTGATCTGTAGACGATGAGGCTGTAGACTGTGGTGTGAAGATGTCTAATTTCTGAGTAAAGATCCGGCGAGGTATCGGTATTTCAATACCTCTTCAAGACTATGGACTATCATGTTTTACAGTATCGCTCAGTCGGAAATTGTTGTTCGGTGCGCAGTTCTGCTTCCTCAACGATACCGTCGGTAGATTGAACTGTCACTCAACGTGAGATCTTTCGCGGGATCCGATTCTCGCCATCCTCGAACATGTTGCTGGTCTGATTTGTGAACTGATATCAAAGATCCAGCTGAAGCAGCCCCATGCTATCTCTAGCACGGGTTCCGATGACACCAGCCCATTACGGGTTCCGCTGAGAGTGCCGCAGAGAGACAGGAACCCATACCTCACGTCCCGGGAGAAACGTGGTTACCAGAGGCTACCTAGAGGCGCAGCTTATCATTGCTATCGCGGCCAGCTATCTCACTTTGCAGGGCCCTATCATGGTCTAGATGTCTTGTCAGGCCACTATCAAGGGACCGTTCGTCGTTTTGCAGCCATCTTACCCTTGACTCTCATGCGAGTTTCTAACTCTGTCTGCAAATCCCATGTTTTGCACGCGAAAAGCATCGGTAAATTGTTGGGAAAGTAAACGACGATGGCGGAACCCGATTTCGATATACACCAGGCCATTCAAGGATCTCTTGCATCGAACCACTCACCATCTTGTCCGAATGGCCTCAGCGTTGTTTCAACCACAATTGTCCACGCGCCGGATCCCGGTTCTTGATTTGTGCTCCTATTGACAAATACTGTCATGTAAAAGACGAATAGAGACTCATTGTATGTTCCAAAGGTCAATTACATACTAATCGAAGAAGGCTAAAAGCAGTTGGCCTCCCCGATAATCTCATCTGTTCCATACTCTCTATGGAGCATCATCAACACGCATCAACAAGATATCCAACTACCACTTTCCATCACTAGACTACATCATTCCTTCACAGGACAGGAGAAGTATAACGACAGTACCCTCCTCAACTAAATCAACCTTACTACATCATGAGTCCCGCCGCTGAGAACACCATCGCCTTGAACGGCAACCACACGAACGGCAACGGAGTCAATGGTACTCACACCAACGAAACCAACGGAACCCACCTCAGCATGAACGGAACTAACGGCCACACCAACGGAACTAAAGGTGTCCATACTAATGGCTACACCAACGGCCACAACAATGGCCACACCAACGGTGCCAACGGCGTCCATGCCAATGGACTCAATGGAACCAACGGCACGTCCACAAATGGGACGCAAATCAACGGGGGAGCCAAAGACTACCCCTCGAAAGGCTCTGCACCGGAGCCAATTGCCATCTGCGGAATGGCATGCCGTCTTCCTGGCGGCCTACACACTCCCCAGCAGCTATGGGAGTTTCTCGTTGCCAAAGGAGACGCCCGAACACGCGTCCCAGAGTCAAGATACAACGTGGACGCCTACTACTCGCCCCACGTCAAGCCCGGATCCGTCAAGTCAGAGTACGGCTACTTCCTTGACGAGAGCGTCAACCTGGGCAGCTTTGACGGATCTTTCTTCAACCTCGGCAGGACCGAGGCTGAACGCGCTGATCCGCACCAGAGGCAGATGCTGGAGGTTGTTCGCGAATGCGTTGACGACGCTGGCGAAACTAGCCTCAGAGGAGGCCTCATCGGCTGTTATATGGGCAGCTTTGGCGAAGACTGGATCGAGATGTGGGCGAAAGAGCCTCAGCAGTGGGGAATGCACCGTGTTGGAGGCTACGGTGACTTTCTCTTGTCGAACCGTATCTCGTATGAGATGGATCTTCATGGGCCCAGGTATGAGTTAAACACCCCCCATCTCACTACAATGCTAACTATCTGGGTATAGTATGACCGTACGTACTGGATGCTCAGCCGCCCTTGTGTGTCTCCATGAAGCATGCGTGGCTATCCAGAGAGGCGACTGTACCTCTGCCATTGTCGGAGGAGCCAACCTTATCCTCGCCCCCAACATGACCACGGCCATGACCGAGCAGGGTGTTCTTTCTCCGGATGGCTCCTGCAAGAGCTTCTCCGCTGACGCCGATGGCTATGGACGTGGCGAGGCCATCTCAGCCATCTACATCAAGCCCCTGAGCGAAGCCTTGAAGGACAACAACCCCATTCGTGCTGTGATTCGGCAAACGGCAACGAACCACGACGGCAAGACCCCAGGGCTGACTCACCCCAATACCCTATCTCACGAGTCAATGATGAGAAAGGCCTACAAAGATGCAGGTCTACCTGTCAGAGACACAGCTTTCGTCGAGTGCCACGGCACGGGTACGCCCGTCGGCGACCCTATCGAGACCAATGCAGTAGCTCGCGTCTTTGGTGACGAGGGTGTCTACATTGGATCCGTCAAGCCGAACCTGGGACACTCCGAGGGAGCTTCTGGTCTAACCTCGCTCCTGAAAGTCGTCATGGCTCTTCAACACCGCACCATCCCCCCCAACATCAAGTTCAATATCCCAAACCCAAACATCCCCTTTGAGAGTAGGAAGCTCACAGTCCCTGTTGAGCCAATACCCTGGCCCGAGGATCGACTCGAGAGAGTGAGCGTCAACTCGTTCGGTATTGGAGGTGCCAACGCGCACGTCATCATCGATTCAGCCCGCAGTTTCAATGTCGATACAAGGCCCAAGAGCGTCACGCGTGCTCCTCAGCTTCTCGTATACTCTGCAAACTCGGCAGAGTCGCTCACGAGGATGACCGAGGGCTACCAAGAGTTCATTGGCAATCATCCAGAGAGCCTTGGTGATCTAGCTTACACCCTGGCCAATCGACGTCAGCATCTTAGCCACCGAGCTTTTGTGGTGGCTTCAAAAGATCGCGCTGGTCTGGTTTCGCCCACCTCAAAGGTTGCTCAGGCCCCTGGTGTTGTTATGGTCTTTACCGGTCAGGGTGCTCAGTGGCCTCAGATGGCCAAGGAACTTCTCCAGTCAAATGACACCTTCAGAGGCACTATTCAGTCCCTCGACAAGCACCTTCAATCTGTCCCCAACGGGCCAGATTGGAGGCTGGAGGAGGAGTTGTTGAAGCCTTCGAGGACAAGCCGTGTTGAAACGGCACAGCTCTCCCAGCCAGCTTGCACAGCTATCCAACTGGCCATGATCGACTGTCTCGCCGCCATTGGTATCAAACCTACCGCTGTTGTCGGACACTCTAGTGGAGAAATCGCCGCAGCCTATGCTGCTGGTTCGCTGACGGCTCACGAAGCTATCACAGCTGCCTGGCTCAGAGGCGCAGTTACTCTTCAGCAGAAGAGAAAAGGCGCTATGGCAGCTATTGGACTAGGTTGGGACGATGTCGAGCCTTACCTGGTACCAGGGGTGGTCAGAGCATGCGAGAACTCCCCCAAGAGCATCACTCTATCTGGCGATGCCGACAAGCTCGAGGAAGTTGTTGCGGACATTCACCAAGCCTATCCAGATGTGCTGGCCAGGATGCTCAAGGTTGACAAGGCCTACCACTCCTACCACATGGCCGAGGTTGGTGGCGAGTACAACTCTCTGATGAAGACACACAAGATCGTTGGCCGATCGCCGGTCAACTGCTTGTTCTTCAGCAGCGTCAGTGGTAGACTCTTGGATGCCAAGGCTTCTCTGGGTCCCAAGTATTGGCAGACAAATCTCGAGTCGCCAGTCATGTTCTCAACCGCCGTTACCGGTATTCTCAACCATCCCATTGGCAAGGACATCTTCTTCCTCGAGATTGGTCCCCATTCAGCTCTCTCCGGTCCACTCCGACAAATTGCAGCAGAAAAGTCCATCAATGTCCCATATGCTGCGGCCATGATCCGCAAGCAGAACTGTGTTGAGTCGATGCTCACTGCGATTGGCAAGCTCTTCACCCATAACGTCCCCGTCGACCTCAACGCTCTTATGCCAGAGGGGTCATGTTTGCCAGACCTCCCCAGGTACCCCTGGAATCACGCAGACAGCTACTGGTACGAGTCAAGAATCTCCAAGGAGTGGCGACATCGTGGACACCCATACCACGACCTCCTCGGTTTCCGGGTGGCGGAGAGTACAGACATGGAGCCTACGTGGCGAAATCTCCTCCACTTGGACAATGTCCCATGGATTAGAGACCACATTATCGGGGAGAATGCAGTCTTCCCCTTTGCCGGTTACGTGGCTATGGTTGGTGAAGCAGTTCGCCATACTACTGGTGTGCAAGAAGCATTCGCTCTTCGTCATGTTCTCGTCAACTCAGCGCTTCTGCTCACCGAGGGCGCACCAGTTGAAGTCATGACGACGTTCCGTCCTTATCGTCTGACCGACGCTCTTGACAGTTCCTGGTGGGAGTTCACGGTTGCTTCTCACAATGGCCACGCATGGACGAAGCATTGCACTGGTCAAGTCAAGGCCGTTTTAGAAGGCCCCGTCGAAGGGACAGCCCTCAAGGCCCTGCCTCGAAGCCTGGGCACTCGGAAATGCTACGATACAATGGCAAAGTCTGGTCTCTGCTACGGCCGTCAGTTTCAACGCCTTGAAGACATCACTTCGGGTACTCTGGAGCAGATTGCAGCAGCCAAGGTATTGAACAACAAGACTGGCGACGAGGAAAACTACCACCTGCACCCCGTCATCATCGACGCTTGCTTGCAGCTACTGAGTGTTGCGGCGACAAAGGGCTTTACGACCAAGCCGGTCATGTCGGTCCCAACCACCATCGAGAAGCTTGTGATCTATCGCACTGCTGGCGATGTCAACCTCGATGTTACGGCCACCATGAGTAAGTTCGGTGCCATCAACGGCGAGGGACGAGGTATTGCCGATGGCCAAACTGTTCTGAAAATGGGAGGAGTTCGTCTGGCCGCCCTGGACGATGGCAGCTCTGACCAAGGCCGGACTGATCAAGCGACTACTCGGTACGAATGGGGCCCTCATCTCGACTTCATGGACCCGACGACTCTTATCAAGCCTGACCCTGATCGAGCCTTGTACACGCCAGCGCTCGAGGAGTTGACTCGTCTTTGCCTGGTCTTGTCAGGCCGACAACTGGCCGGGGTTGAGACAACGGTGCCACACATGAGAAAGTACGGCGACTGGATTCAAGGCCAGCTTGACTCTTCCGACGTCTCCTTCTATGTAGACGTTTCAGATGAGGACCTTCGCGAGAGAATCACCGACATAAGCCAAGAACTGTCTGCCACTCCCGCCGCCGACGTTGCTGCTGCCATGAACAAGATTTGCTCCGACATTACCGGCATCTTTGACGGACAAATCGACGGCATCTTGGCTGGCGACACCATTTCCAAGGTGTTTTCTTTCCGAGACTACCTTGAAAGGTCGCCATTCCTCCGCCAGCTTGCTCATACCAAGCCTAGCCTCAAGGTCCTCGAGATCGGAGCTGGCACCGGCGCTCCGAGCGTAGGCGCATGGACTGACCTCTCGTTCCCCGATGGCCGCATCTTCTACTCGGAATACACCATCACGGATCTCAGCTCCAGTCTGCTGCTCAACAACAAGGAGCGTACAAAGGGCCTGACCAACGTCCATCACGCTGTGCTCAATCCCAACCAGGATCCTGTTGAGCAGGGCTTCGCCGAGGGACAGTACGACCTTGTCATCGCGACCAACGCCATTCACACTACAAAGTCGGTTGCCGAGAGCTTGAAGAACATCCGCAATTTACTCCGTCCCAATGGTAGACTACTCTTGCAGGAGCTCTCGCCGTCTTCCAAGTGGCCCAACTACATCTTTGGTATCCTTTCCTGGTGGTGGTCTGGTGCCGCGGACGGCCGAGTTGAAGAGCCATACATGACTACTCAGCAATGGGAGGCTGAGCTGCATGCTGCTGGGTTTGGCGAGACTGTTATTGTTCCAGGCTCTGGCACACCTGTGCAGGAGAACAGCATCATCATTGCGAAGCCTCTCGAGACTGAGGTTGCTTCCGAGAGGGCAGTGACGCTGCTTGCCTTTCCAGGTGATGGGTCTGCAGAAGCACTATCTGAAATCTTGACGGCTCGAGGTCTTAGTGTCCAGCAATGCGGTCCTGATGAACTCCCCCCCGCTGGACAAGACGTGATTGTGTTCCTCGACAAGGACGAGCCATTCTTTGAGGATATCAACGCTAACCAGTTCGAAAACTTCAAGCAGCTCGTTCAAGGCGTGGGTGATGCCAGTCTCTTCTGGGTTACTCGCCCCAGCCAGATGAAGTGTCTCAGCCCAGCTTACGCTCAAGTCGTCGGTGCTGCCCGCACGATCCGCAGCGAGATGGCCGTCAACTTTGCGACGTGCGAAGTAGACGCCGTCGACGCCGTCGACGCTTCACTCGAACAGATTGCAGACGTTTTCACAAAGTTCCAGGCTCGAGAGAATGAGCGGTGCGAGTGGCTGCACCCTGACTACGAGTACGCGATTCACGACGGTGTTGTCCACATTGGACGATACTATCCCTTCTCCCTCAGCCAGGAACTTTTGACTGCGGATCCTAGCGAACCTATTGTGCTCGATACTAAGAAACCGGGCTTGCTGAATGCCTTGACTTGGTCACGCCGCGTGGCAAAGCCGCTGGGGGGCGATGATGTCGAGGTCAATGTCCATGCCGGGGGACTGAATTTCAGGGTGAGTTTCCGCCGCCTCATGATAAGAACCCAAGTTAAAGATATGCTCACTGTTTAACTTAGGATGTGTTGAGTGCCAATGGAATCATCGAGATCCCAGAAGAGGGCTTCGGATTGGAGGCTACGGGTGTTGTTGCCCGCCTTGGGCCTGAAGTCAAGGACCTACGCGTTGGTGACCGCGTAATCCTATTCAGTCGAGGTTCTTTTGCAACCTCTATCATCACCTCGGAGAAGCTCTGTGAAGTCATCCCCGACGAGCTTAGTTTCGAAGACGGAGCTACAATGCCTTGCGTGTATGCCACTTCGATCTACTCCCTGATCGACATTGGCAACCTCAAGCGCGGCCAGGTATGCAATTACCCTCATTAAAACCGGATTTGTATCTCATGGACGTATACTAACCTTTCTCGCTCTCCAGTCTGTTCTCATCCATAGCGCTTGTGGTGGTGTCGGTATCGCGGCCATCCAGATCGCCCGCATGCTCGGAGCAGAGATCTACGTCACTGTCGGCAGCGAGGTCAAGGTGAAGTACCTGATGGATGTTTTCAACCTCCCACGCAACAGGATCTTCAACTCGCGCAACGACTCTTTCGTCGAGGGAGTGGCTCGCGAGACGGGCGGTGTTGGAGTCGATCTTGTGCTCAACTCGCTCTCCGGCGAACTCCTCCACGCAACGTGGCGATGCGTTGCTGAGTTTGGTAAGATGGTTGAGATTGGCAAACGAGATCTCTTGGGATCTGGAAAGCTTGATATGGAGGTATTTATGGCCAACAGGAGCTACTGCTGTGTCGATATGGACCAGATGTGTTCCAAGAGACGTCTGATTTGCAAAGAGTAAGTCGTCTAAGTCAACTAGACATTGGAGAAGCTCCAGCTAACATGCTTAGTCTTCTCCGTTCTGTCGTTCGCTACTACAGGGAGGGTCACATCCTACCCATCACGCCCAACAAGGTGTTTGACGCAGACTCCGTCCAAGATGCTTTCCGCTATATGCAGCGAGGCCTGCACATTGGAAAGATTGTCATCTCCATCCGCGCGTCAGACGGGGAACTCAAGTTTGACAGCAGCACCGCAACCAGACCCAAGGTAGTGAAGCTTGACGAATCGGCTTCCTATCTTCTGATCGGAGGTCTCGGTGGTCTCGGACGCTCTGTGTCGAGGTGGATGGTTGAACACGGCGCTCGCCACCTGGTATACCTTTCACGAAGTGCCGGGTCACGCCCAGGCGAGCAGGCTATCGTCCGCGAGCTGGAGAGCATGGGCTGTCATGTTCAGCTTGTTCAAGGCAGTGTTTCTTCCCTGGACGATGTCTCGCGAGCCATTGCATCTACCCCCAAGTTAAAGGGTATCTTGCAAATGTCCATGGTTCTCCGAGATAACGCTGTCTCTCGCATATCATACGAAGACTGGACGACCGCCGTCGAGCCCAAGATTCAGGGAACTTGGAATCTGCACAACGCAACCATGTCCACAGGTACCGATCTAGACTTCTTCCTCCTCTTCTCCTCAATTTCAGGCATCATCGGCCAGCCAGGACAGTCAAACTACGCCAGCGCCAGCGCATTCCTCGACAGCTTTGTTCAGTACCGCACCGACTTGGGTCTGCCAGCATCTACCATCGACATTGGCGATGTGACTGATATCGGTGTCATCTCGGGCGACGACGGCCTCAAGCGTGTCATGAAGCTCACGGGCGCATACGGCATCAACGAACAGGAACTTCTCGATGCAATCGCCATGTCGATGAGCTTTACCTCAGCTTCCACCTCGTCCAGTCTCCGCGGACCGGCATCTACCTGCGTAACGCAGAACAACTTCGTTGTTGGCCTGGCATCTGCTACACCCCTCGAGACCGCAGAAAACCGTTCCATCTGGCGCAAGGACATGCGCATGGCCGTGTATCACAACACCAGTCTCGGTGCAAGCGCCCAGTCCGGCGCCTCCAGCGACAGTCTCAACGCCTTCCTCGGCAGCGTCCGTCGTGATGCATCTCATCTCAGGGAGGGCCCAACGGCGGTAACCTTGGCCAAAGAGGTTGGAAGGAAGCTGCTGAGCTTGATCATGAAGCCTGACGAAGACCTCGTGACGTCGACGCCTCTGGCCAACTTGGGCATGGACTCGTTGGTCGCCATTGAGTTGAGGACCTGGTGGAGACAGACGTTTGGCTTTGATATCAGCGTGTTGGAGATTATGGGCATGGCGAGCTTGGATGCTCTAGGTAGCCATGCTGCCAACGGCATGTTGAAGGCATTGGAAGATGGTCAGTGAGTGAATTTTGAAAGCGTTTGCTGGTTTCAAACCCTAGAAACTTGGAAGTTGGAGTTTTTGTTTTCTTTCTTTTTATGATTTTCTTCCTTCAAGACTTTTACTATATATAGACAAATTCAGACTCGTACTCTACATATTGGCCTTGTGGTGATCGATCCTATCATCCGGCTAGCGATGTCTTGAAATCCTAGAGCTCATCCATGAACGGCGTATCTACACACTATTAAAGAGCTTTGATTCATTGTTCAAGGTATAAATGTGCAATAAGATCTCTGTTCTATAACGTACCATGAGCTATCATAGTAAAGCTTAGAGAAGGGGGGTGGGGGATATTGAATGCACTAATCTGGCTATTTGGCATACTTCAGAGTGCAGAACTGGTACGCTCAATTCCCATTAAGTATTAGCGTTTACCCTGATTCCTTAGGAAACTGTCTCTGTATAGAGCTAATGTTGCGTAGAGCATATACATGGTGCAACTACCCCTTCAGGGTTTACTACCGACCGTCAAAGATTCCACGGTAGGGCTAGAGACATGCCTCTGCCTGAGATTCCCAGCATCATCATGCTCCTCGTCCCATTTTCTAATTTCCGCAATGGGAATCTTGACCAGCCGATGGGTATTCGCGCCGTTGTCGTCAACTTCCAAAACCTCTGTACGGATGGCATAGCCCCTCCATCTAGGGATCCAATAGACCCAGACAACATAGTAGAGATAGCAGAGAACCAGACTATAAGTAATCACTATCAGCACAAAATCCAGAGAACGGGTCAGGGGAGAGACTTACATTCCGATACCAACCACGCAGTAAGTTGCATACCAAAAACTAACCTCGCCGGCATACGGACCGCCCTTCGGCGGCCACCAGGGCATAGCAAGAATGAACACCTGGATGAGAATGAAGAAGATCAAAAAGGCATCCCAGACCTTGAAGTCGCGACGGCCTCTACCAACGCGCTTGTTATGACGTCGGACAAGGTACAGGCCAATACCCAAAGCCAAGTGGAATATGCCATCTGGATAGGTCTTTAAACTGACAACTGCATCCGGCGTTAGTTATGAACAGGGCTACAAGGCTCATTCTTGAACTTACCGAATTGGAACGCGTCGCCCGCAGGAGGAGCAGCAATCATGATAAAGGTCATGGCCCATTTGAGGAGATAGGGTCCCAAAGGCGTTCCGAAAGGCTTGGTAGATACCCAAAAGGTAGTGAAGGGGAGAACTCCTTGACTACAGCGCCGGGTGTTAGCAATTCGTCTCTCCCAACGGATTCGTCACAACTAACCGGCCGATTTCACGAATCACTCGTGACTGTCCGATGAGGACAGCAAGTAGGTTTCCAAAAGCACTGAGAAGCACCAGCACGTTCAAGGCTGTTTCAGCGCCTCCAGTGCCAAAGACGGTCTTGAAGAAAACTGCGGCAGCAATTTCGTCAGATGCAGCGAATTCATCCTTGGGTACTGCAGTGAGAGTTGGTCAGGACTGATGCTTTACTCATTCAGCAGCATAGATCACTCACCTGCTGCAAAGTATGCAATGTTGCAAAAGACATAGAGCACGGCTACCACAAGAATCGAGATGAAGCCGTTCTTCTTGATCGTCGGGATAGGCCGCTTGATCTCGTTAACCACGTTGAATGCGTTGGAGTAGCCAGTGTATGCGAAGACAATATTGACCAAGGCCGTCGAAAGGTCGTTGCCATTGTTTGTTGTGCCTTTGAATGAATCCCGGAAGTTGATCTTGGGGTCCGGAATGTGGGGGACGTTCCCGCCCAGAACCACGAGGCCGGTGATGGAAATGCTATAGGTTCTTGGTCAGTACAAAGTCTGTTGACAAAGGTGTCTATGCTTACAAGATAAGAGTGATAATCTTGAGGAAACCAAGAAAGTTGGTAGTCCACAGAGAGAATCTATTGTTTGCAATGACAACTATAGCAATGCCATTAGCAAACCTCTAAGCGGCTAGGGTCCTCGGGCTTGGGACGTACAGATAACAGCCACTGTATAGGCGGCGATGGCCACTCCTTTCATCTCCCAGTCGGAAGGGGTCTTGTCAGCAATTCTCCAGACATATCGAGAGAGGACTATAACAGAACATTAGCAAGGGACTGGGAACGACTCAGGCTAGGCTACTACACGTACCAATCGCATTACTGCTGCTGAAAGACAGAGCCACAGACTGTACCGCGAAGGCGATGGGGAAGAAATGCTTGGGCCGAGGGTACGCTTGCTCGAGATATACAACCTCGGATCCAGATCGGTTCGGGAAGTAGCTGGCGAACTCGAGGTAGACACCAAAGCCGGCGACGGCCATGATGAAGCCGATGACCCAGTAGAGAAGAGCCAGGCCTATAGATCCGGTTTTGTTCAAGATAGTTCCAGCTGTAAATGTGTATCAGCAAAATCCTTTGAGCTTGGATTACGCCAGGGTTACTGACGAGATGAAAAGATTCCCGAGCCGATCATCTGGTTGACGTTGAGGAAGATGATGGTGACCCATCCAACATGATAGCCGAGGGGAGAATTCGACTCGACGGGCGCTCCGATAGCCTCCTGATAAGACGGCTTGGAGTCGTTTCCACCCTGCACTCTTGTGAATGCCAGATCTCCATCTCGGAGAAGATTCGGGTCAGCGCTGTCGGATATGTAGCTGCCGTCGCTGTCCGGGGCCGTAATCACGTCAGGCTGAGCCTTTTGGCCCTTGAGCCGGCCCAGTGCTTTGCTCATGGCAGAAGACATGAGGCTTGTATCCTGAAACTCAAGCCAGAGTCTAAACAGCCACGATAGAGTGACTGGATCTGGAAAACCAAAAACAGACAGCGGCTGCCGGTTTAATAGCCTGTGTGCCAACTTGATGAACCCCTGTCTATAGTAGACGCCGATCGTGCCAAGAACCCCCAATGCCATGGGCACAATTGGCTCCTAATTACGCCATCCGGGGGACCTTCCAGTCTGAGCACCTAGGCCAAAGCACGCCATGGGCAGAAGGCATGACGCCAAAGCCAATGCTACATCGCCATGGGGTTATCTATGCTTAATCAAGCCGACCCCAGAAGATAGAGCGTCTTTGCCGAGATAAGCTAGGCAATGATAACTGACGCCATGCAGGATTACGTCTTCTTCCTGTCAAGACGAGTTTGATATCGAGCCGCATTGCGTGGGGGCGCGACGGCTTAGTTGATCCAGACTCCAGAGTCTAGATGCGATCTGAATGTAGGCGGTTGCGTTTTGGATCACGCTCATTCGCGACCAGATGCAGTCTTTCCTATCTTAATTCTAAGCATATTCCTATTCACTCGGTCGGATCATATCCGACAAGGTCCACGATGCCGTGGGGAACTCCACTTGTCATTCTCCATACTTTCTACCTTGCTTCCATCTGTTCGTATGAATCTCATACAGTGGATCATGGCGTATTATATCGACGTAGCTTCAACATCCATTACTTAGACCTCAAATGGTATAAGGGAGCCGGAAGTAATCGTTAACTTACTCGACAGCGCCGACACTTAAGCACTATTATACCGATGAGTAACAGGATGCAATGGTGCTAGATAGATGGAAGTCGAGGGCTAACGGCCCTAAGCTCTCCTAACAGTTATCTTTATTTGGGCCCAGGACTTATCTTCTGTCGTCTTCCAAGGTGATACTAGTCTTACAGACAGTAAGTATTACTTTCTCCACTTGTAGATACAAACCTATAGGCCCAAGTAGAAGAGAGTACTACTACTAATTATCTTGTCCCCTGCTTAAGTTTTATCGAATCAACGAACAAAATAAGAAAAGGCATGTTTAGCCTCTGGCGGTACGAGCGAGAGAGGCTGCAAGCTAATGGAAGAGAGGGTCACTAAACAACATTTGTTATCCCTGAGACCTGTAGCGAAACTACAATCACCTCATCCTCATACTATTGCCATCAGAGGTTCTAGAACTCCGAAAAGCACGACAGCCAAGACGGGCCGATTTGCAGCGGTCTACCCGGACTTGGCGTGTCACTAATTGGGAGATTTAGGGGGCCGTGGTCAGAGCTTGCTATGGAGCAAACATCTACGTACTAAAGAAAGGCGTAGCTGTTGGGTTAAATGATGCCATCGATAAAGATTTTAGGTGATTTTACGAGTAACTAGCCATCCCTAAATTTTACTCGTGAGTGGATCTGATTTATTATTGCTCGTTATGTACATAGCCTTCTATTGCAATTGGTAGGAAATTTTGAAAAAGTGCATGCCACGTTTCGTTGAATTTCCAAGTAGCGATGCGTAAGACGAATATGTCGATTGTCAATCGACACATCAGGCTGGTTATTTATATATGAAACTATTACTTAAATCCGGAGGTTGTTGTGAGTTTATAGGCAGATTGGAATAGTTTTATATGCAGTGTGCCGTTAAAAAAGATCCTTTCCTTTCTGCCTAAAGCGCCGTACTCCGTGGTGTCTGATCTAAAACGATCACATTTCACATACTGCCTAGGGTAAGTTATATAGATATCACATATACTAGATTTCAATTAATATTGGAGTCCTCTGACAATGGGTTACTCATATTACACAGTAGACTGATAGAACTCTTATATATTGACTATTGCGTTGGAGTAATCTATGCAAACGTGATAAGTCATAGTTATCCCTATTTTGGTAATAAACATTGGGCCTGCAGACCTAGTACACCGTTCCCCATGCAGTGTGAATCTATTAGATGTAGTTAGCTGCGCAGACACTAAATGGTCTAAAATACACAAATGCCTAGCGACCCTTCTTGCCATGACCGATGGGAAGGGGTTGGGGCCTCGCGGAATGACCCAACATGGAAGCTATTGTGATAAAGCGAGTGTTGTGTCAAAGCAAACTTTCCGACCAGGAGAAAAGTCTCCTAGAGATTGACCGTATTGTTTGATTGGCTAGTAATAGTCTGTTGATCTAGGATTTATTGATAAGTCTGCTAACTTCTCTTCGATTTCCGGTTACGATCCAGTTCTCAAGTGGACAGGTCCACATTCAAGATTTGACGGGAAGGGATTTGCAACTTCTGTTGCCAACAATTCCTGGGTTCCACAGCTGGAGCGAAAGGTCCGACCTGACGTAGAATATCTTTTAACGTCATGATGGTCAAACCTTTGGGCAGTTTTGATATCAGCATATATAAAGGCCCGAGAGCTCAGTTAAGTGTGGACAATATGCTGCTTTCTTTCTTGTCTTCTCCTTTGGAAACTGCAACGACTCCTGCATCACCGGCAACCGGATCCTCCTCAATTACGTCGAAGCAAGTTTTTCTGATATAGAAAACGGCCATAATAGTAACGGAAATGACTATTTTTCACACCAGACCGCATCTTTAAACCCCGACCCTATTCACTTGAGTAGCTTTGCAAGCCGCATCCCCAGCACCATCCGCGGACGAGCAACTCAGCGGAGAAACCGAGTCAATTCGGCCTTATCGATCTCGCTATCGCTGTTCCGCGGACTTTGTTGGAAGCAGTCTGCTATCTACACACTTGTTCAATCCAATTCATCGCCAGTATCGTTGCGGGGGGGCTAGCATACGGCATCTACGCCGACCCGATTCATCACGTCGACCCTGACATGGCCAAGATGTCGCAGACGTTCTTCTCAACCCCAAGAAAGTGGGTATCATTACCATCTGCATTCTTCAACTAACTCATCGGTAGTGCAATCATGATGATTGCCGTTTTTGCCCTGGGAGATAGCCCAAACAACCCCCCTGGCGCCGGTATGCACGCCCTAGTGCTCGGCTTTTTGGTTACCACTCTCAAGTTCACTCTGGTCCACAACACCGGGTCGGCATTGAGCCCTGCCTCGGATTTTGGGTTTTGTGTTATTGCATACGCTGTTGGATATCGCGAGTCCAACGTGTTTCATTCCGGTTGGTGGTTCTACGGCCCGTGGTGTGCGACTCTTTGCGGCTCGACTCTTGGGTGTGCGATTTACGATAGCTTTGTGTTTGTTAGGAGCGAGAGTCCGGTCAACTTTAATGTTGACAGGAAGCTCAGGAAAAGATTCGGGAAGCTATTTTGAGTATGGAGTGCTCTCCATAAGGTCTTGTTGATTTCCCTCCTAGCCTCATGTGAAACCGGCGGGTTGTATCTGGTGGATATTTTCAAGGATAGTTCATCCAGGCCCAAAAGCTTCATATTTCTCTATAGAGCTACTTATTATGAGTTATTTGGGGTTCGAGTTCTTTTCAGCGGCCGTTATTCAACGGACTCGCCGCTATGCTTCGCTTGTAATGTCTTAAGCCTTCTCCTGCTCGTGTTCGTTGGCCAGGCTTACTTCGCAAACGTAGCCCTTGAACTTCCTCGCCGGAACTCGGTTCTCAAACAATTCCTGAACCTCGGCGTAGTTTCGGCCCTTGAGCTCAGGCAGGCAGAAGTAGAGATAGAAGCACATGGGGGTAGAAAGTCCAAAGAAGACAAAGCAGATCCTGCCTCCTAGGTTGGCCTGGTCTGTGTTGATAAGGTATGGCATCACTTGCGTCACCAGGCAAGAGAATGCGGTTGACACCATGATGTTGATGCTGTACGTCTTCTGTCGGAGTTGAACACTGGAATTTGTTAGTTACAGAAGCATGCGTTGTTCTAGAGGACTCTCACCTTGACGTTTCTCCTCCGACGCTGTACGCTATCGCTCCAAGTGTGGCCTGTAATGTAGTCAGTATGTTGTCTCATGTGTAAAATGCTTAAGTATTCACCTGGTACAGGAAACCCCAGATCACCATGAAGGCGACAGTCGCAGACAGAGCGGGAGCCGAGCCAATGGTGCTGATACCTCCAATGACTAGCAGCAAGGCAGTCATGACGAAGCATCCTCCGACGATCAAGGGTCGTCTTCCCAAACGATCCACGAGCGGCCAAGAACACATGTTACCGAACAGTTGGATAGCATTGGCGGCCTGTCCAACTGCAAGAGGGTCGTTAACACCGGCGAGGCGGAAGTAGTATCTGTAAATGGTCAGCTCCTAGAGTCTGCAAATTGTAGATCAACGGTACGAACGTAAGATAACCGCTGATAAAGCCGACACCAATGAACTGCTGTGATAAATACACCATGACAATGATTGTGGTTCGTCGGAGGTTGGTGTCCTTGAAGCACTCCAGCCAGCTGCTGGCCTTTTCTTCCTTCTTGGCCTCTTGTTCCTTCTCGATGGCCACTGTCGCAACAGCCATGGCAGCGTCTACATCAAAATCGGGTCCGTTGAATCGGAGATACGCCTTGCTGGCTTCTTCGCGACGGCCCTTGATAAGTAGCCAAGTGGGCGACTCGGGGAGGAGAACGAGGCACAGAAGCATCAGTCCCGGGGGAACTAGTTGAGTGACGACAGGGATGCGCCAGGCCATATCCGAGACGTCCTTTTTGCAGGAGTAGACTACCAGTGAGTTCAACCACTGACCGAGCGTGATCATTGTATTCTGTCGCAATGTTAGACACCGATGTAGATAAATGTGATTCGATCATGAAGCCTGCAGGTGCACTTACAAGGAGAGCCAAGCACAGCCCACGCATCTTGACGGGTGCAAGCTCGGCGACAAAGACCGGTCCGAGAGAATGGCCCAGGCCAAAACCCAGCGTAGACACAACCTTGCCCGCAAAGAGCATCAAGATGGAGTGGCTGAAGAACTGAACTATGACTCCTCCGATACACACCACGCAGGCGATGATGATGGTCTTCTTGCGGCCAATAAAGTCGCTGATGATTCCTGTGGCAAAGGCCGAGACGAAGATTCCGATCGTGTTGGCGGCGTTGAGGATTTGCTGGTCGGTGGCTGCAATGACATAGGTCTCGCCGGCCTTGTAGCCAAACTTCTGAGCGAACGGGGTAACGGCGAGGAGTTTGCCCATCATGGAGATCTCATAGCCAAAGTTGATCGGGAGGAGGTAGATGATGAGGCCTATGGTGGTCAGTACCGTTCATGCCTTGAGGCTATCTGCATCGCAATGGCGCTTACAAAACATCAAAACCCGTCGATGCTCCCAGAAGTCGCGGAAGACGAGCTTGTCGTTTGCCTCACTCGCAGGCAGCGCCGAAGTGCGAATCTCCTCCAGCTGGGTTGCCTTTGGGGCGGAGGGATCTTTGTCTTTGGCGTCCATGGTGGAAGTCTGCAGCCTGTGAATATCTCGTCGATTGAGTGATGATGATCAAGGTAGCCCGATTGCCGATCCTACTGATGAGCTCGTGAAGCGTGGGCCGTTTGATATATAAAAACTATCTCCAACCGGATAAGTCATACGCGAACCAACCCCGGAATTTCCCCGCAAAGCAAAAGGCACCGCTTCCAACCTGACCAGGCGCGGCGAGGCGAGATATTGCTTCGGGATGACTTTTCACCGGCTTGAGCTCCGGTTGGGCCTTGTTATTTCCCATGCTAGATTCCGATTGGACCCCCTTTGATATGTTGGCGAGCCGGGGGTTGGACATCTGAAAGTGGTAGTTTGAAGCATCGCCATGTTTGGCACTAGACTGGGATCTAGCTCTGGCTTCCTATTTGGAGGCAAACTAAGCGCCCCTGCTACCTTGTTTCCCGTTAGACGATACGAGCCGAGCCGGGAACTTTACCACTTTGCCACTGTTTCCCTAGCACCGAGTCCCTGGAGCCATGTGACATTCCTAGGTTTCGGGATGGCCTTGGATCTAGGCGTTCCGGGCTGCCTAATTGGTCCCGAATCTATCAAGGGAGTTCCGAGAACTCACAACGTGAGCAAACTCATCAAGGCGGTCGTCATCTACGTAGTACTAACCATCTCCCTGAGGAGAACCCTGCGTACCCGAAGCTCATTTCCCCATGGGGAGAGCTATGGTCTTTGCTGGGTCCACGTCTACTTGATTGGGGACCGTGTGGAACGGCAGTTGACCTCGGCTCATGGGTCAGTATGATTTGTCCAGAATCCTAACACCTACCTAACTTACGGGACATATTGAGAGGGAATTAATGGGACACCGCATCTCTTCCTGGTCTTCCATAGCCGCCGGTTCCATTTTAATGGCTCCATGAGTTTGTAACCGAAGTCTGGTCGAGTCCCGAGTGTATTAACTAATCGCCACACGGAGAATCCCTCGCTCAAGATCCTCCGCTCGCGGGTCCCGAAACCCGGAACCCCGGCATTAGCAAGGACCGGGACATACATCATACAAGATCCCGGAAATGTAATCACAGCCTACGACCCGCCCAGTAGATAAACTACACATGGCCCGGATGTTTACAATTACCAGCCACGCACAGCCTCGAGACAGCTTGTTCTACCCTGTTTCCGAGGCGAGTTCTCTGGTACAGCAGCATGGCCCTCTTGTTGAAACTTGTCACCGCTGCCCTCCTGCTAGCAGATGGCGGCCTCTCCTCCAAAACCAAACAGCCCCCGACTGCCAAGGTCAAGAATGGCACCTATGAGGGCAAACATGTGGCTTCATACAACCAGGATCTCTTCCTCGGTATCCCTTTCGCCCAGCCGCCCGTTGGAGCACTTCGTCTCCAAAACCCCCAGAGCCTGAATGAGACTTTTGGAAAAAGAAATGCAACCGAATATGCTGATTCTTGTGTTGGTTACGGAGTAAGTCATGTTTTATCGACACCGTCTGCCTGTATGGTTCTCTGACTCCCTATAGAACAGCCCTGCATGGCCCTTTACTCTCAGTGAAGACTGCCTGACCCTGAACATCGTCCGGCCAGCGAAGTCAACACACACAAAGGACTCGAAGCCTCTGCCGGTGGGCGTCTTCATCCACGGTGGAGGATGGTCTATGGACTACAGTGCCAATGGCGTTTACAACTTGAGCTTTATCGTCGAAGAATCTGTCAAGATCGGAAAACCATTCATCGGGATTTCCGTTGACTGTAAGAACCCTCTCCATCGTATTCGCAAAACCCAATTACTTATGATTCATTAGACAGACTATCCTTTTGGGGGTTCATGGCTAGCCAAGATATCCTCGACGCCGGTGTCGCCAACCTCGGCCTCAAAGATCAACGCCTCGCTCTGAACTGGATCAAGGAGAACATCGCGGGCTTTGGAGGCGATGCATCCAAGGTCACGATCTGGGGTGAGAGCGCAGGAGGCGGCAATGTCGCGTATCAGTCTACCGCCTATGGCGGCCGTGACGATGGGCTTTTCCGCGGCATCATTGCTCAGTCCGGCGCTGAAGGAACTCGCATGAAGAATCTGACCGCTCCCCAGAAGCAATACGACACCATTGTTAAGGCTGCCGGCTGTGTCAGTCAGAAAGATAAGCTCGCTTGTCTACGAGATGTGCCATTCGAGAAACTGAATGCCACCATCGCAGAGGTCACTGGGAGCTTTTACCCAGTTGTTGACGGAGACTTTGTCTCCGACTTGTCATCGACGCTGTTGGAAAACGGCAAGTTCACCAAGGTCCCAATGCTGCTCGGTACAAATGCCGATGAGGGTACCCTGTTCGGTGGTACAAATATCGACACCGATGAGCAGATTGCCGACCTGATTCGATCAGGTGGCCCAGACGCCAACACCACAGAGATTCTTATGGCCTTGTACCCCAACATTGACTCTCTCGGCTTGCCCGCCCAGTATCGCGTAAGGCCCGGAGGTCCTGTCGGGGTGCAGTTCAAGCGTGCTATAGCTCTGCAGACAGATCAACTGTTCCTTTCGTGGCGGCGTCTACGAACTGACGCATGGTCAAAGTATGGAGCTACTGCGTATTCCTACTTGTTTGAATCGCCCACAAAGTCTCGTAAGATAGCAAAGATTCCACATATGGACGCAAGTTCACCAGCTAACATTGCTTTCTAGGTGAATTCTTCGGGACAACACACTTTACCGAGATCGGCTACGTCTTTTACAACAGGCTCGGCCTGGGCTATTCCGGTGCCCAAGATCCCCTCAAAGACGCATCGAAAGAAGTCCTGGACCTGGCGAAGCTGGTTACGCGTATGTGGATAAGCTTCATCCATGACCTCGACCCCAATAATCACAAAGGTACGTGTCCATCCCGTTGTTACAAACTTCAAGTACCATGACTAACCCCATTTAGTCGCCGGTGTAGAGAAATGGCCAGTGTACAAAAACGCGGGTGGCTATGGGCAGAACTTCTACTTTAATCCCAACGGATCAAGTGTGCAGCCAGATACGTTTCGACTTGCGGGCACCAGTTTCATGAATGAGGTCGCCAAGGAGCAGTATGGGAGGTAATCTTGGATAAATCTGGTCAATTGTAGCATGTATACACGTATAGAGCAGCGAAAAGTCTCGAGATCTTGAGAAATGCCAGATCTTAACGGAGCAACATTGCTCTGTTGCCTGCTTGGCAGTCGATAGCCTGAAAGGCGCCTTGGATCATGAGTTACTGAAATTCCACTGCCGTGATGCTCCCTGGGAACTCGGTGGCAGGTAGATCGTATAGTGTTAACCTCATGAAACAAGACTTGTATATTGTGTATTCAAACCCAAGGTCTGGGTATTCATTAGCCCATTTCAAACAGGCTGTAGGAGTCCAGGATAGAAACCTTCCGTTAGTCCAGGGTGTCCTCACTTCAGCACGTAAGACGACAATCTTCTAGTGGGCTACTTTGATGCCCTTACGTGTGTAATAAAGTTAAGTATGTAAGTTAAGACTACAATCAAACCTCGTTGACGCGATGCTTATCCTCTCACAACATATACCGAGGTCTGCACTGACTTGGTATCACAATCACATCAGACTATCGCGAGTATCGGTCTGCCGGCTTCACGAAGTGGCGTATGTCTAGTGCAACCCACGCGGCACCAAAAGGCTGATAAATGACCGTTCCTGGCATCATAGATCAGTCGTGCGACTTTTAGAGTCGTAAAATCGGTGTTGAGTATACTATGAACGGTTGCTCAATGGGCTTTGATCTGTGAATAATTGCAACTTCTTCATGGCAAGCTGATAATGAACCTCATATGATTACCGCCTGATAAATCTCGACTTGTAGGAATAAAAGAGAGGTTTTCCGTCGTTATTTGAAGGGTTGACTTGATGTGAGTGTAGGGTACGCTTTAAAATAAAATACGGCTATTTTGATATTTTGGCCACGTCGAGGGCCCCCTTCACGAACTCACATTGTATTGTCAACTTTCGTTACGCTGGTCCTTGAACGGTATCACTTATCATTCTTGTGTCTTGACTTTTGATCAGATCTCAACGATAAAACTCAGGCGGACAATGCTTGGCTTACGTAGTTTCAAAACAGACTCCTCCGACTGACCGGTTCCGTTGAGACAAGACATTGACTTCATGCTGACTCGGCACTGGCTCTCTCAATCGCCTGTATCAACAAAAACCCCCCTGGAAATAACCAAGCTATTTCGTACTAGTAGATAGTCATGCTTGGCGACTGCCTCTGATTTGTCGCGATGCTTCCTCGTAAGCGGAGAGGGTGATCACAAAAGCAATACTCTTCCCCCCCCCCTGGGATATAAGCCTGGCCACCCGATGATTCTCGGAAACCAGATCGGCTACCCTTGTCCTTGCCGATTAACTGAGACCTGCACTGAGACACGATCTTGATAGATCTTGATAAAGTCGTACAACACGTGGGCGACAGGGTTTGCTCTGGGGCTCGATACGAGAAGTTTCGATACGTCATACAAATCGCGATGTCATAATCTATAATGACCAGGGCGAACTAGTCAAATCCTTCGGCCCACTCAGCACTGAGACAGTGACGACAAAACTCGACTTATATCTATGAAGCGAAGGAAGGGGTTTGTTCCACTAGTTCTAGTATTGGAAAATAACTTTAACTAGTGCTGCTTGTCAAGATTAGCTGCCCAAGGGCGATCTAAGATGAATCTGAGACAACTGTATTAGCGGATGTGACGAGACTCTCGCATGCCCTGGTTATTTAGTGTCGATTCTGTTCACGGCCACTCACTGACCCCTCTTCTCCCCGTGGGCAATATCGATTAGAAGAGTCATCGATACGAGACGCAGCGGCTGTGCCGTGCCTCAGTGTCCCGCATGTTAGATCAGATTGCCCCGGCTGATCTTTTGAGGAAGAGACAGTGTTTTGCGGACGTTAGGTCAAGTTAGACGCGGCTGAGCTCGAAGGAACCTTTTCCAAGAAGCACCTTGCACGGATCCATGCACTTGCTACTGCCTACAGATCATGCGTACACCAATACCAACAGTGATTCTAAGAAATGTATATCCTCAATAAGAGTCAGGATATGATTATCTCGTCTTGTGATCCGGGTTCTGGTTCTCGAGACACGCTTTGACACTCATTCTTATCTCTCGGGACTAGATGCCAAATAATACAAGCTTCTTTCATCGAAGCCAGTTGTTTCTGCTAAAACTGATAGGGCATAATCAATCATGAGTACATGCAGATCTTGGGCCGAGAACGTAGATCTACAAATCGTCTCTTTTGCCAAGGAGAGAACCGCGAGACTCACATTCTTAAGCGTCGATGCTGTCTCCTGAACCCTGTCTAGCACCCTGCCACATTCACAGACCAACCCAGCGGACCGAGCCTTCTGCCGAGGTGTCTGCCCAACAGGATCATCTGGATAGCTTACTACACCACATGGTCGAGCCTGTGAGTCCCCGCTACCGAGGGCCAGAGAATCATGCTACTTTACCTTGACTTACCCGAGGCTTTGGCTAGCCACGGTCCCCAGAAGAAACCAATGGAGATCTTCGGGAGTCTAGACGCCTGTTATCGGCATCAAAGGTTAGGCCACACCATCGTCGACGTCAACACATCGGTTCTGCATCCCCTGGGAAGGCGGACGCCTCAAAGCCATTCTCAGCTGCCATGCTCTTAGCTGAGCATCGAAGCGACTTCGAAAGCCTCCATCCAGCTACCTGGAAAAGAAAGTCGGTTCCACTATAGATCCGAGGCTAGGGATTGCTAGTTTTTCGACTACAGATGCAAGAGATGCCACTTCATGGCCAGAGATACCACTCACCGCCATTCCCTCAACTGCCGCGAGGAAATGCTTGCACGCGGCTTTCATCCCCGGGCAAGGGACCGGGATATAAAGAAAACCCCGCGCGGCCTCCGCATTCAAGGCCGCGATATTGTCTTCAGCTGTTGGGCACATCAGCTTCGGGTGCCGGGGTACCCCTGCGGGGGGACGGGTATTTAGTCTTCTCCTGCAAAAGAAAGTCGTGCTGCCCGTAAGGTTGATGACTCGCACGCCATTCATCCGGGATGCTCCCTGCAAACGTTCCAGAAACACGGTTATGAGCCATCGTGAGCGTGTTGGGCTTGGCGGGCAGGTTAAAGGTAAAGATCCGTATGCCGTCGATAGACCTGGTAGCAGTGAATAGTTTGTCACTCACTGTAGAGCTGAGAATACCATGATGTTATAGAAAATCTGGATCAGCGTGAATTGCACTTGGAAGACTTTGCTGAACTTGATACGAGATGTGTTGGCTCGCATATACTTTGTACGTACGTCAATGAACCGATCTAAGCATGTCGATCTAATGCACCGTGGTGGGCAATGTCTCACTCTCAACTGAGACACGGCTCCCTGTTGGTCTGTCTTGCCTCTCTAGAGCTAAAAAAGAAAGAGAAAAGTTGCCTTTCCCAACTTTGGGAAGTTCCATAGTCTTGATTGAGGCATTTTGAATAGCGGTGGTTGGGGATGGGGATTATCAATTACTGCGTCGGGGCATGGACTTAGCAATCATCCAACCACCAGCTAACTGCCGATCTTGATGCTTGCCAGCCATGGGTTCGGGGGAACTGTCTAGCTCGACCGGGAAGGACATCCTTGTACCTGATAGAGTTGTTGAGAGTTTGGTCTAACATAATAATCTACCGGGAGCTAAGCACCGCCTGCTTGATAAGCATTCATAACTACTACGTGGTAGATGCTTTGGCCAGCAACACGGGCCATGAATCGTATAAATAGGTAGACATAAACAGCCTTCTACGTTCTCTTCGTCTGGTAGATAGGTACGCAATCCCCACTTGCACGAGCTCCCCCGTCACTCTCTGCTCATGTGAGGTTCCGCAGATGCCGGAGCCGATCCCGCAACTCCCGCAGGTGTAGAATCTTGGCAACCCACGGATGTATCCATGGTCAAGGAACCGCTAGGCCATGTGGGTTCGCCGGGGTCTGCAGCGAGTTGCCACCCTCGGTTCTGCAACGACAAGACTTGTAGCGCAGGTACTTTCGGAGACGTTTCCCAAGCCATCAAAAGTCCGTTCAGCCATCCGCGCTGTCAGGTGGCATCGGGCTGAGCTAGCATCTTTGACGCTATTTGATTCAAGCGTCGTCCGCGTGCCTTAGCCCTGCGTGGACTCGTGCTGATGCTACCCTTCTTGGCTAGAAGGTCTCAACTAACGCGGATCCAAAAGGCCTATTGCGGTCAGTTCTCGGTTGCAAGCAAGAATAAAAAGGACGTCCTTCAAGGGCGCAACTCAGACAATGCAGCTGACTGGTCGTGGTAGATCGCAAGCTTGGGATTATGCCAAGTTAAGGCTTATGGCCGAAGTTGGCAGACTAGGTCAAGATGTATCATGCAAGAACAAACACTACTTATAGACGGGATCTTTAGGTGTAGGTATGTGCTTATTTCCTTCTCTGTCTTATTAAACGTTGTCAAAGTCTCTGCTGCACCCAAAGTGCACGAGCTTTTGATTACTCCAGTCGTGATCATCCTTCCTCCTGTATAAGCTTCTAACAGCTTTGCTTTAGTATGGAGTCTTCCATACCCCCGGTATCCTCCCGTGGCCAGGATGTGCCCATGTACCAGTGGGATTTTGACGGCACTGTTCACATCCATGACCGTGCCGACGATCAAGTCCGAGTCAAGGTTTGCGTGACCTACTTGTCTATCAAAGGCCTATCACTAACAAGAACAGGGCTTCTCTGAAAAGGAGATTGGTGTTTCAGTCCGGACTCCTCACCCAGTGCTTCTTGGCCACTCGCGATCTGATTCTTCAACATCGAATGCCACGCAGTTCAGCTCGTTTTCTTACTCGTCAGATGCCACTCTGGTTGAGGAGGAAGTCGATCTCGAGAAAGCCCTTCCAGAGAAGATACAGCGAAAGTACTCCCGGGGACTTCGTTACCGAGTGCTTATCATCTATCGACGTCTTTTCTCGCTGGTCGGCTTGTTTAACATCTCGGCGGCAGTGGCCCTGGTTCTCACCGGCATCAGTCGCGAGTGGTTGGGCACTATCACAGCAATGAACTTGACAATTGCTGTCCTTGTCCGCCAGGAGTTTGTCATCAACTCCTTATACACCATCGCTTGCAGCGTACCTAGGTCATGGCCTCTCTTCATTCGAACACGCTGTGCAAAGATATATCACCTTGGAGGCATCCATTCAGGCGCGGCTGTCAGTGCTGCGGCTTGGCTTCTGGGCTCCAATATTGCCGATATCGTCTGCATGAATGGGAGCTGTTCCAACTGGGGCAAACAGTCTTTGCCGTCAAGGATCGTCTCATGGGTTCTCTCGGCTCTCTTTACTGTCATGATAATTCTTGCCTGGCCATCAATACGGAAACATCATCACAACATGTTCGAGATAATCCATCGATTTATCGGCTGGACAATGCTTGCTCTCTTCTGGGGCCAGGTCGTCCTCTCAAATCATGACAATGCTCCTACGGGGACTTCCCTGGGACACGCTTGCGCTCAGTCACCGTCATTCTGGCTTCTCACTGTCGCAACTGCCAGTATTGCTTCTTCGTGGTTCTTTCTCCGCAAGGTACCCGTTGAGGCAGAGGTTTTGTCAGATCACGCAGTCAGGCTTCACTTTGACTATACAGTCCCCGTCAACGGTTCTTTTACTCGTATATCATACAAGCCGCTGATGGAGTGGCATTCCTTTGCCACTATAGCCGCTCCTGAGCCCGTTGATGGCCGGCCCAAGGGATATTCGCTCGTCGTCTCCAACGCTGGCGACTGGACGAGATCAACTATCCAGAAATGCCCATCTCACATCTGGACCAGAGGAGTGCCTACATGTGGCGTCATGCGTACTATAACCCTCTTCAATCGAGTCGTTCTCATCGCCACGGGTTCAGGTATTGGTCCCATGCTTGGCCATATCCAGAACCCGCCATGCGCAGTACAGCTCATTTGGTCAACAAGGCAGCCAGAGGTAACCTTTGGTGAAGACCTCTGCAGGACGGTCCAACGGTCGGTTCCAAATGCTGTCATCCACGATACGAAGAAGCTGGGTCGCCCTGATCTCGTGAAAATGGGGTACAATATGGCGAAGAACTTCAAAGCCGAAGCTGTTATTATTATAGCGAATGAGAAAATTACAAAGAAGGTGGTTTATGGAATAGAAACGAGGGGGATATCGGCATATGGAGCGATCTGGGATAGCTAAATGGGATTTTAGGAGTTGGGTTAAACGGCATCCTTGGTTTTAGGGAACTAACGACATAAACGACTTGTTACATGGATATTTGGGTATTTAGAAGGGGAAAAAAGCTATCATATAACATAATTTAATTTTAGATTATACTACTGATCTTGATTTCACTCCGGCGCAGTGTGATGGGACGAACATGTGCGATCAGACGGTTGGATGGGTCGTTGAGGAGTGAAAACGCACAGCGGATGTGAATAGGCGCTGTGAAGCACGAACCGGGCAGTTAGATACACGACTAACCTATAGGAGTGGCAAAAGACGGATAAAATTAGCAAAGGTTGGCTTGGACGACAACGGCTTGAAGCCAAAGTCGTCGACCAGGAACTTGAATCTGAAGCCCGCAACTGCAATTCTGCCCTCGAGCGCGTACATGGTGTTTCCCTTGCCTGAAACAAAATATACCGCGGATATGAGGAAGTGGGTTGACTTGAAGGGCTCACGGCCAACATTTTAGGGGATCCTGGAAGAGCCCAGGACCATACGTGTTCTTGGCGAGATTGGGTGTCAATTCCTCTAGCCCAAAGCAGCTGCAGATTGATCGCTCAAGCAGCTTACACGTCAATAAAGTGTCAGTGATAGAAAAGGAAAGCACTCCGTATACGTATGTGTCTTCGATTTGTTGGATATAGCTGGAGCCGCGGTCTCGAATTCCCGTCAAAGGGCGTGAGCTCACCTCTTTCGGTGTGGGCCACAGAGCACGCATATTACTTGAGAGGTTGGGCTCACCTGACAGTGAAACTTGATTCTTCCTAGTTCTGGATTGTCTGATGGTATCGAAAAGGGTTGGACACCTTTACCTCATCAATACCGGACTGTCCTTTATACTAACCAAGAATAGACTAACAAGCTGTAAGCCTCCCGCTTGCCATGATCCCACCCTCATCATAGGAAGCGGGAGGGCGGCGGCTAGGCTAGCGCCTTGTACACCGGAATCGCGAAACAAGCCTCTTTCTTCTATGTCGTAAACGGGTCAAAACTTGTACCCTGAGGTCATAATAACACCAACCTCAGAGTCATTTCTCTGCAGCTTCTGTCAAGATCTGCAATACAATTTTCATCTCACTTAACATAGACTCGGTCTCTGAATCATCAGTGAACAATTCGAATTCTGCGCCAAAAGTCGAGATGGTGTCTACCACCCTGGCAGCCAGCGTGTTAAATCTCGAGCCCCTTGATCTTCACCATCGGGGGGAGGGTTATGTCAAGAGTAGAGTCAAATATTACTGCTAGAACAGTTTCTCCGAGTTCTTCTGCACATATCCCGCCGCGTTCATGACACGCACCGCAATGGTATTTTCTTAGTTCCTTGCCAGCACGATTCCGAGATTTTTCATCTTTGCTCTAGCGGATAGCGGCAAATCTGTGCTGTTCCTCTGATGTGCCTTGCGCTGTTCGCCCTGGTCTTTGGAATCGGTGCATGCTTCAGTTGGGAGACCGGCTATGCCATCAACTTGGCTCGTGACTTTGGTCCACTTCTGGTTTTGTACATGCTCGGATATGAAGGCGATGTTTTCTCCGCTAGAGGGTACTACTACTTGGTAAGTTAAAATTATATCACTTCCAAGTAAATTGTCTTTAATGACCCTAGTATTAGATCCCCATGGTCACTCCTTTCCTCGGATGCACTTTTGGCGGACTCTCGTCTCCAGCCCGCTCAACAAGATTGCCATGAGCCTGAAGCGTCTCGTGAGCTTCCACCCAAATTTCTGGTTAGATACCCATGAAGATACATTCGATTCGAAAGTTTGATGCCCCGAAAACAGGTTCGCGAGTTCGGGGACATTTGTCGCTTTGTTGGAGAGAACGGGGCGTTGAAAGGTCACTGGCAAGTTTGGAAATCACAAGTCGACTTGAGGTTTTGACAGACCGTGAATTTCAAAACGGTGAAAAGCCAGGGATAGCAGTCGAAAGAGAAGACGGAACCGAGAACACGAGGAGAGCCGGTGTTGAAGATTTTAGGTTGCGCAATAGCAAGTGTATTCGTGAATAAGTAGCCGTTAGCCTTTGAGGTAACTCCCTATTTACTCCACTTTTTAGATATCAAGCAGTGCATTCTTCTCGCCTCTTTTTGAGGCTTGATGTCAAATGTGTAGTCTAAAATGTATTACGATCGTCTTGTTGACAAGGCCAAAGGCCATTGGTATAAGTTAATCCGAGGATTGTTATGTGCAACTACTCAAACCATGCGAAACAGCACTTACTAACCTATACCGCGACGACTTGAGTCTCTTCATGAATGATTCAAGCATTGGTTTGTGAATTTCCCCATGTTTCCTAGATGATAAAAATTAAGGAGTCATTATCAAGCGGTCCCAAGCCCAAACACCCCATGATACCGTCCTTGGGCCTTTACCTGACACAAGATCTCGTAATGCTTGCCGCTAGATAACACCACCCATCTGCTCTCAGTAAGTTCACGTCAAACCCGAGCTCAGATTAGCTCGGTGGATATATGTAAGACTCTGCAGCATCCTTAGGCTCTCGTCGAGAGGCGTTTCCGGTCCGATCGGGAGCACCCTGCATATTGCGTATAAGACTAACCGCAAGGGACGAGGCGAAACTCCATGATACGCCTCACGAGGGTTGCTGCGATTCAGGGGACTAGTAATCGGGAACTATGGTCCGAAAGACGCACGTGGCGGTTCGAATCCAAGATCATTAGCGGTTCCACTGAGAACGGAATTCCCGGAAACAGAATCCTTCGGTCTCTGAGTGGAGATGCTCGGTTGGAAAGCCGGAAATATCGTGCCAGGGGTATAACCTACCCATGTGAAGCAAGTAAACGCCAAGCCTGCCCAATAGGAGAAGCTGAGGATCAAGGCCGTTGACCGCCCTGCTCTGCTGCCCAGTGGAATCGAGGTAGACACGGATAGCCCAGCTATGAGGGCCACGCGATCCATCTGAGTCGAGGCGCTTAGAAGGAGAACTTATAATTAAAGAGGAGAAGTGTAGATTATAGAGTGTTTTGCTTTTTGGCAACTGGACTTTACAGAAAAGCCATTGTGAGACAGGGCATTGATAAGAGTTGCATATGAGTAACTCTATAACATCATACAAAAGCCTCAGCCGTCGTGATATTAGAACGATTTAATAAAGGTTTCATTTCTTTCGAAACGCAAGTGAAATGGGGCACAAGCTCTCATTCGTATTTCAGAGACCTAGCCAGCGACTCTTACGTTCATGTAAATGTATGTTCCAAGAGTCCGTAAAGACAAAGGTTATGCGAAACAGGTCAAGCCTCTTTAAAGTAAAGCAGAACGACAGGCGATTTTCAACGTCTAAACAGACCTCGGTTTGTTTTTAAGCGAGCTACCTAAATTCACACCCTCAAAAAGACATTTGTCTGAAGATATGAGATCTCTGCTCGTCTGTAATCATCTAGCTCAACGTAGTGCAAACCAGTGCGGTTAACGTCAAACACGAGATTGTTGGGCTGTGTAAGCTGGTACCGCGGCCACACATTATCCTCGCATGAGCCGTCAACAAGGTTGGGATCATTGCTGTGAATAAAGGCCACCCACATCTTGCTCATCAGATCCGCCAGCTGCACGTATGACCGAGGCTTATTTTCAAAGGGGTTCGTAGTGTATCCTTTCCCTTGGACGTTGTTGAAGACAAACGCAACCTCCTGGAAATGTGTTGCTCCGTAGATTGGTTCAACACCGTTCACGTAGACGTTCCACAGGTAAGAGTACACGGGCAGACCAGCCAGGGCATACATCTCTGCCAATAACCTTCTGCCGCTGTGCTGCTGGTAGTCTCCAGCCAAGGCCGCTACGCGTTTCCACTGAAGGCCAAAGGGGTATGCGGAAGGTCGGCCGACGAAAGACGAAGGAATACCTTTGGAAGGGTCATCGGGGTATAGAGCGTCGATGGCCATAGTCTGCGCCGAGTTGAGACCTAGGCTACCAAGCCACGCCTCAAACTGGGCCGTGGTGTTGATGCCCTGTTTCGCATATCCCGTGCCCTCGTCAAAGTTATTACCGAGCAAGAGCGGGACACGTGCGAATTTGCCCTCCAGCAAGAGATTAGCTGCTTGATCTGTCATGAAGTCTCCATCGACCACAGCGCTGAGGGTTGGCGACGCAACGCCTAGCGGTGTGGTGCCGTTGAATATGTCGTTGAGAGTCTGCCAGGGCAGCTCTCGCAAGCAGTTCAAGCGGTCAGTAGCCGAATCGCAACCCGTCTTCTGAACAAGAGCATCAAAGTAGGACTGCCAGCCTTGGGAATTGTTGAACTTGGCGACGGGACTGCCACTCTGGAGGATGGCACCGCGAAACAGATCATCATGGTGTCCATCATATGCAACGAGCTGCATCCCTAGGGATCGAGCACCTGCAGACTCTCCCCAGATAGTGACCTTATCAGAGCTGCCACCAAAGGCTGCGATGTTGTTTCGGAGCCATTGCAAAGCAAGGCGCTGGTCCTTGAAGGCAATGTTACCAGCCCCTTGCTCTTCCATCTCCTTGCCAAAGAGGAAACCCCAGTACGAGAGACGGTAGTTGATCGACGCCGCCACCATTGGCTTGTTCTCTTTGACGGACTGGTCGACGATGTGGCTAAGATTATATCTGGGGTCACGCGAGCCCCCGTTCACATAGCTCTAGCAAATATCAAAGTCAGCAACACCTTCAGCCAAGCCGTCTTGATGCGGCAGTAGGAACTTACTCCGCCATGAACCCAGACACCGACTGGAAGATCATCGCCCGGCTGTGTACCCGCTGGGCGAACCACGTTGATGGTCAAGCAATCCTCGGAGACGGGACTCCCCAGGGCTTCAGTATCGGCGCCATATCCGATACACATCAAGCTGTACTCTGTCGCAGACCGAGATCCATTGAACGACTCCGTAAGCGGCTGAGGCGGTGCGAAGCGGAGCGAACCGACGGGAGGCTTCGCATAGGGGATGCCGAGGAACAAGTCCTGCGCGTAACGCGCGTTGTGCGAGCCTACATACGTTCCATTGGAAAGATGGACAGATGGCGTAGCATGCGGCACGGCCTCGCGCGAACTCAACTGGTGACTTGCAGATGCCGATAGAGACAGGCACGAGGCAGTCGCTAAAAGGACCTTTAGCGCGTGGGAAGGCATCTCAAGGGCTTCGAAACGCAAAAGATGTCAGAGGTAGGATCGAAGGAGACAGAGGTTTAATGGCTTTAGTGGCATGTCCCATGTTGATCGGAATAGGCGAACATATTCGATCGACGGGCTCCTGGGCCAGTCATAAGATTAGATCGTCTCAATCAAGACTGAAAAGAGGTTGCCGTTCCGAGGGGTTTCGCGCACCGCCCGCAAAGCTGGGATAGGCCCGGCTGCCCCAAGATTCGCTGGGGAGGGACCAGGATGGAAAGCCGTGGGATGTCCAGGATGAGTCTGTTGATCATTACCAGATGCATTAACAATATGGGGACGATCGTCTTTATAATCCCCGTTGCGCGGATCAGCTCCCCCCACATAGTTCACCAGTTGCGAGTCATTAGACTTATATGGACTCTTTGGTAAATGCGCGCTCCTACGTAGTATTATCCTACCATGGTTCCGGTGTTGTTCCTTGTCAGTGACAAGCGCTGCGACGTTTACGGACAGTATCCTTATTAACCCTGCGCGGAACAAAACAATTGCCTTGTTTGTGGGTTAAAACTGTCAACTGCGCGCCATGCTGGACTAACTCAGGCCGCGGAGCACCGCAAGAATTCCCAGCTTTGGCTAGTGTTGAAGCGTAGTGAAGATCAATATCCCAGCAAGGAGTTGGCGTTTTTGACAGAAACGCCGCCCTCTCATGGCGGAAACACTTGCACCGCGTTTGGGCCCCGAGCTAAGGAGCGGAACTGGTTAGCAACTATCCAGAGAGGCTTCCCAGACCCACGAACCAAACGTCACCAGGTCGCCCTCAAGGTTCAGCGCTACTATGTAGAGGGGCAGAATGGAGATGAGCGGGCTCGGTTGAGCCGGCAAGCTCCATGCGCATTGTATTATCAGTGGGCTCAATTCTCGCCGAGGTTTCTTCTCCGGATATACAGCATGGTGCTGTCAATTCCTGTACGGGGGGCTGCTCTTGAGATTCGGTTAAGTATGGCCTATTAGACAACACGAGCCATGAACCCAGCACCGAGATCACGATACCTACCTAGTGGCGCTTCCTCTCGCGACGTCTTCTCATCGCCTGGTTCTCTTCGATTCGCCCGGCTTTAACCAATACGCCGGCTCGGCCGAGTCACTAATTCAGCCACCCGCCCGTCAAGACAACAAGCCCAAGGCTAGTACGTCTGTGACAAAAGGTAGGTAGGTTCTCCAAGTTCCACCACACCACGTTTTTTCAGCTCCGCTGCATTTGGTGTCTAGGTAGTAATCAGAAACGATCGTCTCACTCTAATGTACGCACGGGCGTGGGAGGGTCCATGGCTCATGGTGCGAATACACGGCTTGTTCAAGAGGGCTCATGCTTCAGCACATGGACAAGGCAGCAGAGAAGGGGCTCGAAACTCTTACCAGAGCCATCGCTTGAATACCTTATGAATCCTGACAGCATGTTTGTAGTTTTTCACAGTGGTTTGAATAGATCGATACAGCTGTGGTACATGGTTAACCCTTGAAGTGGACCTACCGAGTGAAGTATTCAGCCCACCTTACATCCACGAATTAACAAAGGTACAGCTTGGAGAGTGATAGGTATGATTGGCAGGTACTATTGGCAGGTGCCCAAGTACTACGTAGTAAAGGAGATCGCAAGGAAGAGGCCGAAAAGCCACGTGTGTCAAGGGCCCCCATCTTGGAGTTTGAAGCTTGGGTCCGATTACAATGAGGTGAGAAAGTAGCGCGTAGCGGCGGCTGTCAGCTCGGCTGCTCGGGCAGCCTGAACAAGGGTATTGATCCAGGTCGTCGATGTATCATTCGTGCAGCCGTGATCTCCTGGGTAGCCGGTCAGCTGGTAGCGCCGTCGATTGTTACCGCAAGTGGGAGGTTCGTGGCGCGATACACCACAAGATTAACGAGGAACCTCTGAGACCGTGACGCATTGACGGCGGTCATCCCCGCTACAGTGTGCGAGGAAATGACAAAGTGCCATGGAATATAATAAACAGACCCGGTGCTCCATAGACTGGGGTGAGATGTGCCTGCATCTCCAAGGACTAATTATCCCCTCGATCGACTGCCCCTCTCGCCTTGAACTCTCCCAACGGCTTCTTTCGACGACGTGATATATCACCCTCCCGCCCTCCGAAACTCCACTGCATGAAGCGAGCATCACCATGAGCGACGATAGAGGCGTTCGCCTGCTCGCATCTTGCTGGTCACTAACCGCCGCGAGCGCCCTCCTGCTGTTTCTGCGCATATACTGCAAGCTATGGCGCGGTAGAGGCCTGTGGTGGGACGACCACCTACTGATCACTTCTTGGGTAGGTCGGCCCGAATCTCTCCTGCGAGACTCTTGCTAACTCATTGCCGTGCTCTTGACTTGCAGGTATCCCTGTTGATTGCCGTATCGATCAATTCATACATAGTTACCCTCGGATTCGGCCGGCACATAGAGACCGTCGACGACGCGGACCTGAGGATAATCAACCTCAACACCATTCTTGTTGCGACGTTTGGAATCCTAGCGACGACAATCAGCAAAACATCATTTGCAATCACATTATATCGAATCGCGACGAACGTATGGATGAAGCGTTTTCTCATCTTCATCATCGTTACCATCAATGTGACGACGAACCTAGTATGGATGTTTGGGTTTGCCAAATGCACTCCGCTGGAAAAGGTATGGGATCAAGACGTCCCCGGGACATGCTGGGAGAAGGCACCGCTGCTCAAATACCAACTGTTTGCCGCCTGTAAGACAAGACAACCGAAATAACCTGTCGAGTTCGGAAATGCTGATACTATTTCCAGATTACTCGGCTGTTCTGGACTTTGTCTTGGCTTTCCTGCCCTGGCCGATTCTCATGGGCATGTCGATGCTTCGTCGCGAGAGACTTGGAGTGGCCGTGGCCATGAGCTTGGGTGCCATGTGAGTTATGAATAGGAGGTTCCCTTCCATGACGGCGGCTGATACTTTCTAGTGCTGGAATTACTGCTATTATCAAGGCAGTACTGGTGGTCAACATGTCCAGCAAGGATATCACCTACGACCGTGTTGATCTGACGATATGGACCCTAACCGAACCTGCGGCTTCAATTATGGCAGTGTGCATTCCCGTGCTGTACGTATCTGCATACTTTCCTTTCCTGACAAAGTGCAATCAAGTGTCTAATGCAAAACAGGAGAATGCTGTACCGAGAGCTCAAGTCCAGCCAAAGGAGCTACGCCCGAGATCGATCGCAGTCGAACCTACAGGGGCCGGGAACCACAAACACTACGCCAGGGTCAGACCTGAGCAGATCAAAGCGTTACTCGAAATATGGCCGGAACTCTGTTATGATTATGTCCACTTCCAGATGGAAAGAGTCTCAAGAAGCTCTTCAGGACTATCCAAACAGCGGAACAAGCAGTCGAGCCAAAACGCCGCCGATCCCGAATGGAGTTATGAAGACCGAGGAGGTGAGGATACACCACGAGAGGCTGAGCGCGTTTGATGACGAAAACTCAATAGAGCTCAAAAGTATAGGGGGGTCATATAAGCATGATGATGGGAGGGGTACTAATAGCTCGTCCCCTAATCTTTGAGCTGTAATAAGCGTTTTAGTATTTCAACGATCCAAGTGCAAATAGCCCGTCTAGCCGTCACACTGTTTAGGTAAAAGCGACTCTTTGCACTACTGCTAGTATTACAGCTACGAGCGGAAGCTTTGTATCTCAATGAACTACTTACCAAAGCTTTAGCGTGACGTCGTTATGCATAGAACTCCAGGTCTTTACAAGTTAAATCTACGTCCTCTATATACGCGAGAGGGTGTGGCAAGAGAACCGATTGATTACCTCCCGGCTTCAGCATTTGAAATGTTCTCGTTCCATGTGAACGGGGTTTTAGCAATCCACTTTTACACATCTCCCAGTACCCCTCGATTGATGATCATAGAGTGCCCAGCTCGTTCTTATTCCAAGATTATCACTTATTATTCACGCTGCTTCGAGCATAGCCCCCCCTGATAATAGATGCCTAGGAAGATTCATTGCGAGCCTGACGAAAGAGGCCAATTTTGACCTAACTAGAGTGCGTCCAATTTCCCAGCCCCAAGATTGAAGTACGCGCCATGTGCTCAACAAGAACCGCAGCAGGCTTTTGTTGAATAGGAAAGATCATACCGCGAGGTTGGATGATCAGCTGCCACGTCGTGCTGATCTTTCGTTAGCTTCGTGGAGTGAGGTGTCTTTCTCTTTCTGGTATGCAGCTCGCCTCAGGAGCCAGGAACCCTCCCTGCCGGTGAGATACGGTACGGTCCAGAGCAGCCATGAAGACCGTCCATCTAACGTCAACGAACTATTGTTGAAAAGGCATGCCACCCGTTGACGAGAACGACCTTGCTCCCCGACACGTCAAATCATGCCCCTGCATTAGCCCCCGGCTCATTTCCATGGTGTTATGTAGGTCTGGGCATGTTGTCAGGTCTGTCATGTAACGAACCTTGCCTGCCAATGAATATGACTCCATTATCTGCTTCAATCTCTTTCGGCCGAAATGTCGGTGATCCTGCCCAAAAGGCATCAACTCCCGAACAGGTTGCGGGGTAAACGCCATGGCTTGAGCCACCGACTCGCCTGACTCGAGTCAACACAAGATCCGAGTTAATATGACGAGTCGAGGAGTGGACAAGGCTGGCCTACAGCTTACTACGTAGACTCTTGTATAACTTACTTGAGAGCCTTTCCCCCTGTAATTAGATAAGATGATCATAAAGGGAATACTATTTCATAATATTCTCACGATGAGATTGCTACAATCACATCGTCTGGAGGCAGCTTCACCTGCACGCGACCTGCTCGGGCCCGAGTCTCAACTACCACCCGACCCAACTATTTCACTAGCGGGCTGTCAAAGCGTGGCGTTATCGGTTTTCTGCAGCGGAGCGAGCCTAGAATAAGCTCAAAGACACAATGCAAGGTTTAGCCCGAGGCGTTGACCCCGGTACTATCTATGCATAAGCAGTAGCTATACCCGCTGTGGCAGGTAAAGACGATTAAACTTTGCTTCAAGACAGCCCAGATTTCCCACGTAGCTTCTGTGAGGATCTCCCCACTATTCCTGTCTATGTTACCTCGTGCAGATCATCAAGGAACCAGGGAGTCCAGAGCGATCAATGCGTCCTCGTGCCCTGTGGCCGAGGGGGCCTTATTCCCATTGAGTGATCCGGATCGCCCGATGCAGCACTTGAACGCCGTCAACTATGGACTGGATTATCAAAAGAGGATAATCGATGGCCTCATTCAGCTGCTCGTCTAGGCACCTCATTGTCATAGCGCAGCCCATTTCGAAGCATGATTCTCGACTCTTTCGGATGCACGCCAGGCCGCTCTTGGGCTTACTCCGTTGCACTGACACAGCCCAAACAACGTGGCAGCCTGTAGCTAATGAACCTACACTATTCACTCTGGCGAAAAGGGTCTGTACTTAAGATCATACTTCCTCTGATTCCCCGTATCTATGGCCCTGTCTCCCTTCGAGATCGACCCGCAGCTCCCTCCTTTGTTGCGTGGCCTCGTATTACTTTGCCATGGCGTCAACAAGCGATCACAAGATAGCCTCAATGGCTGCAGGCTTCACGCTTGGATTTGGACTTTTAACAGTGTGGGAGGCTATCAAGCAAACACGGCGGAACCGCAATCCCCTACGAAGTGCCTACATCTACATGCTTTGGGGAGAAATCGCCGCCAACCTCATCATCGCCATCATCGGCTGGGTCTTTCTGGACGGCGTCTTATCTCCAACGTGAGTTACCGGAAGCTGCTGAGTTCTCTCGGCATTGCAACTGACCCCTGCTTCAGTGTACCAGTTCTTTTTGCCATCTTGTTCTTTTGGGTCTTCCAAGTTCAACTGCTTATGCAAATCATTGTTAATCGGATTGCAATCATCGCCGAGCATCGATCAACCATCTTCAAGCTGAAATGGGGCACCGCTCTCATCATTACTCTTATCAATATCGCTGTCTTTTGCATATGGATACCGTCTCATACCGTGCCTCCCGCAGGCGAGCTGTAAGTACTAACACGCTCCGTGCATCTCTACCATATTCAGGTTGCGACATGTGCTGACTTGCGTAGGATCGTGCGCATCAATGAGTACTGGGATCGGATGTCTAAAGTTCTGATCCTTCTGGTCGATGCCGGACTCAACTGGTACTTCCTTCGGACAGTCAAGAAGCGTCTCATTGAGCAGCATCGGTTAAAGAAGTATGAGCCTCTGGTGGGTTTCAATGCCAAGCTCATGATTGTCTCGATTGCCATGGATGTAAGTGAATCCTGCCTACTTTGAACGAGACTACATGCTGACCAGAACACCAGGCTATGCTCATCGGACTCATGTCTCTACCAAACCAAGTCGTATACATCCAATTCCACCCAGTCGCATACATGGTCAAGCTCAACATCGAGATGTCAATGGCCAAGCTCATCACTCGTCTGGCACGCGGAGACAACGCCGACGAATACTACCCCTCGATGTCGCACTCGAACCACGCCACGACCGGACAAGAGCTCAGTCAACCAAAATCAGACAATCCCTGGGCCCACGGAAACGCGGTGCAGTTGACAACCCGGTCCAGGATAGTCGCCGGGGATTCGGATGAGGACCTGGCTGGAACCCTCGACCGGGCTGGTATTGGTGCCGGCATTCACCGACGCACGGATATCGAGGTCAAGGTGGAAACCGAGCCTACCAAGGGTTACAAGGTGAAGCGCGATGGCTCGAGAGGAAGGCCACTTCAAACTGTTGAGGATGAACTGCCGTTGACCTCGGATGCGGGACACCCTAAGGGGGAGGTTCGCGTTGAGGAGAGAAGTCGAGATCCTTCCATGACGAGCACGGACTCGTAGGCAGTGCCAGTGCCAGTTGTGCCTGTCGCTGGCCTTGGTTAGCTTATACTCAATTTGATGTTACCTGTTCCTTATGTTGATACTTTGCGTACAATTCGTTTGTCCTTGCCTAATACTAGCTAATACTTATATATGACTTCCATGGGATAACCCTACTACCTAAGCTCTTAAGTTGAAACGCTCCAGGTCCCCTAAAGTCTTGTATAAATTTAGGGTTCCTCTTACCTAAGGGCTCTATTATTACAAGGAGGAAGGCCAAGCTGTACGAAATCTTCATGTGACAGTGTCGACTTTGGTCCAAGTCACGCGGATGCAGGCCAAAGGCAGGCACGGCTATGCCTCCCCCCGGCCACATGAGCCCCAACGTAAGATGGCAGCTGCCAAGAATCAATCCCATCAAACAACAAACAAGAGCAAGGCTTCAAGAACTTTTACTGTACTGGATTATTATAATATGTCTTCTACCAAGCTTACAGGTCACCAAAAGCGCAAGTATGGCGAGGTGGCGGATATGGTTATCCGTGGACCGCAAGGCTGCAGCGAACCCAGTCCTGGGCCAAAATGTCGAGCATCCGGTCAGCATGTCTATCAAGTTACTGAAGCGATACTGGCAAGATAATGATGCAGGGAAGGCCTGTTACTAACCCGAGTACAGCTCCAAGGAGAGTCGGCATTACGCAGGATGCCGTATTAACAGGACTCGATATGCTCCCAGGAGATACGACTATACCTACCTTCCCTCGAGTCTCGACGTCAAGAAATCGCCGGTACCGCAACGAACACGATAGTACCCACTGGGCGGGCCCGAAGGATTACGGGTTGTGTTATCTACGTCTGGAAAGGCATGGTTCCAACTCGGGTCAAACTCGAGGGCCATATCCTGTGCTTCCAGGGTTTGCCACTCATTACCGACGAACGGGCGGACATGGAGAAGTATGCAGTGATCTCCCAATTGGTCTGGCCACTTTCCCGAGTTGTTGGCTGTGACCCAAAAGATGTCTCGAGAAGGGTAGACCATGGGATGCCACTCCTGGTGGCCCTCTCGGATAGTGACCATTCCCGGAGCAACAGCCTCTTCTCCACCAACCCATCCGGGTTTGTAATGTCGATGGTGTCTTCTTTCGTTATAAGCTCTTTGAAATAGTTCCTCCCATTCCTCGATCCACGAGTGCTTCGTGATGACTGCCCTCGACTCGCTACAGGCCGTCCGGAGTCCCTTATCCCACAAGTAGGCGGATCTGCAGCTTGCGCGAAGAACATGTCCCTGTTCTTCCGGAATTGCCTCGTTCCAGCCGATCGGGATGAGCTGTTCCATGTCGTCGGCAATACTGAAATATTATAGACTACGACGGCCCCGTTAAGACGACAAACACGCCATCTCCCAGATCTGCAGCCGGAGCTCGAACGGTAGCCTTGAGAATGGGTGAAAAGAAGAGGAGGCCATCTCTCGGATTGAAACGGAAATAGAGAGAACTGCGTTCTTTATCCGAGTTGCGCGGTCATTCTTGTAAGTCTGCGAGAAGGTAGGGTCGAGTGGTAGGTACTAGTTAGAACAAGAGAGAGACTGGGAAATGGAATGTGAATTGAACTACTTGACAGAAGAGAGTGAAGATGGAGGATTAGGGAGCAAGCATTATTCTTTTCAAGAAGAAGGAACAAGTCAAATACCAATCTCGGCCGCTGAGTGCAATTTTGCCGTGGGATATCGAGGTGGGAACATGGTGACTCAACCTCCAAGGTTCACGAGCGTGAAAGCTTTCAGATTACTCCTAAATCTCAATTATGAAATTGAGTCAAAGAAGGTGGCAATTTTTACATAGCCGTTCTGTGGGAATCCAAGTACGATCTCCGGAGCCCCATTCGCTTAACTGCGAACACATGCCACTATTCGCGACCCAAGTCGGTATATATTCCATACACAGTTCCCGATAGATCCCTTCAGCTATTGTATGCATTTGTCATCTAGCTATGAGAACTACCGTGTAGTGTGGCTCAGAATACGTTATTTGATAATGGCCTTCTAGCAGGGCGCTTCTGCCGTGTCTGGTGCCGCAGATGTAAGGTGGTGACTAACCGACAGCATAGTTGTCACCAATCACATTTCCTTACGTCTTTCACAGTTGCGATTTGGCGCTCCGGTCTTCATCGGAGGGTGTAAGCTCAGTCGACACGTGAGTTGGGGTAGGGAGGAGTGCCTCGGTGCTGACCGGGCTATCGCTATAAAAGCAGCGACAGGTTCGCGTCGAAACTTGCATGTTTAACAGCTATCATCACTTCAAGTCATCTTATCTCACGACCGTGCACACGAATCAATGGCCACTTTAAATAATGACTCAATCGAGATCGTATCAGGCTACCATCCCGGATTCCTGGCGAGAACTCTAGAGATGCACATCGCCTTCTACCATCCTTTTGTCTCTTGGGGCCTGGCCTTTGAAACTTCACTCGCCAAAGACTTTGCCTACCTGATCGAACGCCTTGCCACGAATCCCTATAATCAAATCTGGGCTGCAGTTCAGACAGACGATGGCTCGAGCTCCAGCACGCAACGAATCGTGGGAACGGTCCTGGTTGACTCGGAGAGCCTTGGGATGCCCGGAACGGCGCGCATCCGTGGCTTCATCGTGGACGAACGAGCACGAGGCCTGGGTATCGGGAAGAAGCTCTTGGAGGGGGCGATGGATTTCATTCAGAGTAGTGGATTCGAAAAGGCGGTTCTTTTCACTACAAAGGACCAAGGGGCTGCAATCAATCTCTATCACAAGGTTGGGTTTGCCACCGACAGTGTTCAGGAGAAGGTCTTATGGGAGAAGTCGTTGCAGGTAATGCAATTAACTTGGCAGTGTTCGCAGGAGCTAGAAATGAAGAGCAATGGAGTATTGAGAACGGAAGAAAGCAAATGAAAGGGGGGGAGATAGAGGTTGAACAGTTTATAAATAATAGATATTTCGTCTCGCAGGAATCCTCTACCGTCTGTCCTAGCCTACAATATTCTGCTCGAAATACGATACTATAGCATTATCGTCTTTACTTTGCTCTCCGAGCTGGGGGGTATCCAAATACAGGAGTTAAGGCCCATTCTGCAAATGTGTGTCAATGGCGCCCTTCAAGTGGAGATCTACATCGACATTGACATCGATGTGCGCCCTGCGCCCTGCGTCTTACACCGTACACTATCGAGACTAAGTGAGTCAGGCCTAATAAGTGGTCTTGGAAGCGCTAGTAATTATATACAAATCTTTAAATCATCATAGAAGCTCCAATAGACTATTTTTCACGTTGCATTTCCAAGTGTTAGTTCCCTTCTGTCTTTTGGTGCTGGAGTAGCAGATATCACCGATTAAACATTCTCTTTCCTCTCACCAAACCAAAGATCATGACGACGGATCATTCACAAACCTTGCGAACCCGAGACTCCCAAATGGCTTTCTGAGCCTGGTTCGGCACTGGATCCGAGGACAGCGCTGATCGGTCCGGATTCGAGCTTGACCTTCAACATGCCTAATGAGGCGCAGCTGTGTATTTTCATGGTGTACTGGCCAACTCCCAAGACTGTCGATGCTAACGGAGCTGCGCTTCAGAGAGATTCCTGGCTGTTGGCGAGTAGAAAATTAGTCGTGCGGGCTTGGCCGGGCGGAACTGGAGCGAGCTACGGATCTGCCTTGACGGGACGCTTTCTGGCCAAGGAGAGAGGTCATGATCAAGTGTTTTGGCCCTACGGTCCTGATCGCCGGATTACAGAGATAGGTTCCACGGACGTCATTTTCATGTGGAAGACATCTTCTTGGGCGCTTCAACTGGTTAACTCGCTACTACACGGTAACAATCTGGTCTTCGCTGGAAACACGCGATGCCGTATTATCGAGCTGGCTCGTAGCACGTTCTCAACTGACATATCGAAAGAGTTTCAATGCCAGGTTCTAGAGATGACCATCAGCATGCTCGAGGTCCAAGACGTTCCTCGGCAAGATAGCCGCGTCGGTGCCTTTATGGGAATATGTGTTTCAGAGGCCTTGATAAGAAGCCTTTTGTCATCTACTTAGAACCTAGGTAACTACTAGAAGCATTGTGTAATAAAGTTTCTTGCCACGAAGCAGCTGCTTCTTACCAGTCACTGTCTCGTTGGAGAGCTCAACTTTCAAAGTTCTGCTCAACGCGTGGCTCAATGGTGGCCAAGAAGAGAGCGGACAGTCTATTCGGTGAAAGCCAAGTATTAGAGGACATAAATTGGGACTGTTTGCTTGTAACGGCATTCATGCGCAATGGTGCTGTAGAATGTTGCGTCGTGCTGCCCTGGAGCTGCCTGTCGCGCCAAGATTCCAGAGACCATCTTGGACATTGCCATCTAAGTTTCTAATTGGGGTTTGACTGCTGCTCTTCAAGCTTGGATTTATTACTCAAAAGAAGCTCGCATAGAAGGGCGTATATTAGATCTAGCCGCCAACATCACGACAATGGTGGTACAAAATCTGCGTCGCTGCGACAAGTCTGAGCAGTAAACAGAGCCCGACAGAGCCTCATGTGCCCCCGATTCTGTGCCTGAATGCAGAGGGAGGCTTGGCATGGATAGATAAGCGCTAGATGAGGTGTAACCGTCGTACCTGAACGGGCAGGCAGGGATACCGGCGATAACAGAACTCGGTTGGTTGCTCGCATTTGAGAAATTGCCCTCCTCACCCCTGTTCGGCACCATTATTGACCCGTGAGGATCCGCCGGAGCTGGCTGGTGAGGATCTCATGATATCCAAAGCGGTGCTGTTGGTTCGGATGACCCGGGTTTGTCTTGGCGGTCTCGTCGCTTGCAGAAAAAATCCCTCTCGCCAGGAGATTGCGCCTTGCATGCTGGGGGCGCAGTCCCGCGAGCCAACCGTGATCGTTCCTATATCCAAGCGACGCATCACGCATGTGGCATGGATCTAAGCCCGGATTTGCGCGCCGCGTCGGCCTGCGTAAGAGAGGGGGATAATAAGGCCGAGTAGTTGAAGAGGTAGCCACATCTGCCCTCTTCTTGGCATAGAACCCGGTCTGTTCTGCTTTTCCTTTAATCCTCGAAATAAGGCCTCATTGTAAGAACTAAATGCAGAAAGGCCATGTGCATATTGGAAACCAAGTAGTTCTCGGTCAACGGCAATCGTGTGCTGGAAGAAGTCATCTTGATCAGCAATGCCCCATGCCATCGGCCCGCACTCACTGCTCTACGGGGGGCACACCAGGTTCATGGTCACCCTGGCGGACCCTTTGCGATAAACTCATTCAGCAACACCGTCATAGGCTAGGTTATGCTCTTTAACCGGCCTTGGCAATACTCACGTTAAGACTCTTTCGGAAGTAGCCGAGATCTTATCAGACCATATCATAGCCCTACATTAAACAACCTAAACGTCCCACCCACGTGGGCTCCTCTGCCCAAGACTCGGCGCGTTCCTGCATCTTTGTTTCTGCAGCCAGGCACACTTGCTGCTCCTGATATCTGCCAGGGCCTTCCTTGAAGCTGGAGTCGTAGGGGGGCTAAAGCCAAGAGACCAAGGGTACCCAGTAAGGAAGACTGTTGCTGGGCGATTAACGAGTTGACTTGCCCGGAATGGGTCTAACATTTGGACCTGCTTGAAGCAGTTGGAGAATAGATAAAGGACAGGACAAGGAACAAAGGAGTAGAGGAGCAAAGGAACAAAGGCGGGAAGAGTGAAAGGAAGAGAGAGTCTAGGGATTAATAAAGACGCTGAAAACTCCCTTGCCCGCACTCGCAGTACTAGGCCAAGAAGCGTCATTTTAGCGGCTAGCGTAGTCGGCCATCAAATTACCCGAGCATCCTTACGCTTACCCGTGAGGCTTGGCTTTTGGAAAGGTCCCCAAGATTGAGGTGTAAGCCTAGCCGAGGGGGCCCTGTCCGAAATACTCCATGATAAGACACGCCGTACCAGAATATACCCAACGTTTCATCTATAATGCGCCCGGGCGCTCATCCCTCACTCCGATCTTCATACTCGAGTCTAGAGCGGGTCTGTGTAGACGCCTCGACAGTCACTATACGAAGATGGCCGACCATGTAAGCTCCACGATGTCGATAGACTTGCAGAGAGATCACTAACTCTCTCGTTTCGACAGCGAGGAGTCTACGCGCCTGTAGCGCATAGCGAAGCCAGCTTTATTAGCCCCGGTCTCGACAGCCGGTTCAGTAAAACGTCGCGGTTCTTGGCCATTATACATCCTGCCCCTCAAAAACGACGGGTTATACTCTCATTAGGCGGCGCTGTCTTGATCTTTCTCGCCATCCTCGTCCACCAGACGACGTTTAATACTGTCACAAGATGTCAAACTGGAAAGCACCTCGACACTGTTCATCTGGATCATCTGGCTGCTCCTCTGCTTGGCTATGACTCCAGCACCGTCAACAATGAAACATCCTTTATCGTGGGCGAGCACCACGCGGTCTCGGGCAACTACCCGCGCGATTACCAATGGGTTGACCCGTACTCGAGGAAGCCTTTCAACAAGATCGTGTGGACGAATGGCATGAACAACAATGCGATGGGGAGAATGCCGGCTGGGAGCCCGTACGACATGTTGGTCGTAGCAAGAGGACGGAGCGATCGATATATGGACCCAACGGAACATATTCCCTACATGAACCTCACTATTGTCGGGTAAGTCGCCATTACTGATGTGAACAAAATACCATTTACTAACAAGTAGCTGTTGTTGCATAGTTTCTTTGCCAATTTCAATGCGACAAAAGGCGAGTGGGAGAGAGCAGGGCCCGAGCCATACGTCCTCGACCTCCCTGTCTGGAGACAATTCCCTCGTCCTTGTCCGAATCTCGTCAACGGCGGTGCCGCAGACCCTCGATTCATCTGGTCCGACGCAGGCGAGCCTCTCGCCGTCATCGGTACCAGTTCAAGAGTCCAAGACGTCTGCAAAGCCGTCGGGCTTGTCGATCTGCGTGCTGCATGGCCCGGCTTGAAGGAACATCTCGACGAGATAGGATACGGCGATATCCCGATCAAGTTCGACACTTTTACCGAGATCGGCAGGGCTGATATCAAACAAGAATACGAGAAGAACTGGGCGCCGTTTTTTCCAGGCCCCAAGCCCGTCACGCGAGAGCTGTCGTGGTTAGCTTCCCTCTCCGGGTCGTGGCGTACACGTCTTGCAGACTCAACATGGCCCCTTTTCGCCTCTCAGATCACTCCTCGATCCATCGTCAAGGTCAACGAGACCCTCGACACAAGCTCTAGATCACCGGACTCGTACGTCTTGGCTGAACAGGTCGACCTCTCTTTAGACAACAGTAGCACGCCATCGCTCGCGAATTCCAGCTGTCTGATGGAATCCTTACCAAGTCGATGGCGATCACACGCGTTCCATCAAGCAACTCCATTCTATCGGGTTACCTTTTGTCCACGAGGGGCATGTATTCCAAGTCAACAAAACACAGTTCTACTAGGTCTTGTTCACTACAAAAAGTCACTGGACAGCTACCGGAGGTGAGTGACACTCTGCCATGATTACCAGGGAGATGTTTATCTAACTGGCCGCCCATTAGGATGTTTGTTACCATGAGCACCGAAGCACCATTCGACATCTTTTCCGTCTCACCGCCTCTCCACTTTGGTAAGTATCATGCCTGGAAGTTCTCTCCTGCTGAAGCTGACTTGTTGTCCTAGGTTCGGTCGAGATCGATAACGACGTCGTCTTTTCCGTATCCATGGCCTTTTTACCAACCAAGAGTGCCGCCGACCTCGCAATAGGCGAATCCCCTTTCAAAGAATCCCAAGATACTCCGGGCGGTTACCTGGGCCACGGGTGGCTGGATGATACCATCGTAGTCGGCGCAGGGCTTCGCGATGCGGTATACGACAGCATCCACTTACCCATGGCTGCTGCTCTTCGCGGGCACACGGTGTGCTCTCGAATTGAATCTCAAGAGATATCAGACTAAGAGTTTCACGCTGGTAATGACGTAGCAACCCCAAGCAAATTAATGTTAATAGATATAGATGGGCTAATCATAGTAAGCGTCGGAGTTCCATTACGATGGTTTATGTATTGTATGCGATGTACATAGTTGTTTTGATATGATATCACACCGACATGATAGTTTTATTTTGTCTTTTTCCTTTTACTGTATATATTTAGATAGGCAGCGTTTCTTAAGTAATTACAGAAGATGATACCACTTTGAAGCTAGATCCTCCAACTCCCTGAAGCGCGTCTAGGATGGCAGCTGCGAAAACCAGAGAGCTCCGCAATAGTCAGATCCGAGGTGTCCGCTGAGTTGAATATGATCCTTCTAACCTCGTCTTCAAAATTCTTTTTCGGAGCACGATCAGAGCTAAACTCATATTCTCTTGCTTGCCTTACGAACCTATCGCCCGACTTGTTGAGAACGAGAGGCACCCGGGCTATGAAGTGATGCCTTTAGGTTTTTCCTCTTCTTTCGTCTCCTTTTCGTAGTCTACCTGGACTATAGAGTGTGCTATACCCTGGCCATCCGAGTTTCTTTCGATTACCATTGCTGTCAGCTGGTTGCCGTAGACGCACCCCGAGTCCAGCCCAAACGCATATCTTGTACCCCTTTCCCGAGAAGCTACTTCCGCCGTGTCCCTCTGGAACTCGATATCCGGTCCAATCTGGGCCCCGATCTTGGCGTCGTGACCGTACACAACAACAGCGCGTTGCTCGGGCGCTTGTATCGAATTCTGAGCCCGGTTCCAGGCTTCCATCCACCAGTCCCCATCACGGGACTCAATGGGGTGTCCAACTGCGCCGCCCCTAGAAATACTGATGAAGCAGTGTGCATCGTTCACTTGAGCTGTCAAGCGCGCCGCCTCAGCCTTTATATCGTCATCCGAGCCGTCATGAGAGGCGATGTATCTACGCACGCGACTTCCAACTCCCTTGACCACAGCCTTATAAACGGCGTCTTCACTGGGACCTGTACCGGGGTACACGAGACCGCGCATGTTCATGACCGCCCACTCATCCTGCTCTTTCAAAGGCACCGAGGGCACCAGGCCGGCATGCGCGATGAGGACTTTTCCAGCGTCCCAGGGCGGAGCGAGTGCGCCTTTCAAATGCGGAATGCAGAGTATCAAGGGGAGAGATGATAACCAGGAGATTTGTGCTTCGGATAATGAAGCTGCCGTGGCAAAATCGCTGTCCGCGCTGTATCTCTTGAAATTTCGGGGAAACGGAGGTTCGATGCCATCTTCGTTCTTTGCTGAACCTGACGTGTTGTTGCAATTGCCAGTCTTTGCAGCCGCAGCATCAGTGCCCCCTTTTCCATTGACGTCTACCCCCTCGCCCCTTTTCATAGCTGCACGAGCCGCAAGAACACGGTCCTCGTTGTTCCCTCTCACAGAGCTGGCTCCGAGATCCATGGCTAGCTGCACCACGCCTGGGCTATCAGGGCCTTTATTGACGAGATCACCGACAAAAATGAGGTGGTCGCCATGGTTCCTATCAAATTTGATCGTCTGAAGGAGTCTCTTCAATTCTGCGAGTTGGCCGTGGACGTCGCCGACAATAACCAGTCTCGTTGCTTCAGGCCGCTCCTGTGCCGATGGAGGTTCTGCTGAGGGGACAAGGCGCGCATCCAAGTTCTGTATACGTTTCCATGAGCAGCAAGGATCGTACACAGGGTTCATGGGCGGAATTGCGGGCTCTCCCGCCTTGTGTGGGATCGACATGGTTGTTGTTGAACCAACGCGTGATGTTGAAGAAAGGAAAACTTGAGCCTTGAAAACTTGATAAATCAGGTCGTAGCCCCTGTCATACGTCGCCTCCACTGAAAAGCCACCACTAGGAGCCACGTAAACCCCCCAGAACTTGATTAGACCTCACGTAACTTGAATAACAATGAGCTTTTCATTGTACAGCTTCCATATTTTGCTTGGGAAACCTCCTCTTCAGCTCCTTTTCAGCTTCAACCCGCATAGTAGCGACCGCAATGTCCATATCCGCCGGCTCTCAATGGACTTGCGCCAGTCTTGTAGGATCTTCCGCAATCAGCTATAAACCTGATGGTGCAAGCGAGGACACTGACATAGAAAAGTCCATCTCATCCAAAAACATCACGATATTACTACCTGGCTTCACTTACTGGCTTTACCTCCTTCCTAATTTAGATAAAATGAACCCTTAGATAAGCCTTAGACTTTATTTAACTAGACTTTACTTTGATTATCTAAAATTAGTTAATGTTTTATACTATCTATGCTAATAGGGCGAATGCTTCTTGACCCCTTAAGCTTTTCCTATCACGTAGTTCGTGGTGACTTCTATTCAATTTATCTGCTACGTCGATCTTCCACGATGCTGATTTAACGTCCGCCCAACCCTACCCCGGCTTTCCGGGGCCCGGTATCACCCTTGATCGTGGCAGGGCTGAGGTTCCTTCTGCTGCTGAGTGAAGTCATGATATTACCACTGTAGGACGTAGGACCTGACAGATTGCCGGCGTGACATCACAGTTAATCAATACTGGGTACTGAATGTTTTTTTTCCCATGATGTCCCTGAATAGCCTTGTGGAAAAGAAGTAGACTAGAAGGGATCATCGGTTTAAGTCTGAGCCAGTAATTCCGTTGCCCGAAGCAAATATCTCACGACGGTCGGAGCGGATAGTTCTTTGCTCCGGGGGCCGAACAATCATAAAGGATCCAACAGGCGAGACAATCTTCCGTAGATTGACCAAACACTCAAACTACATCTTGAAGATCCCATATCCTGAATAGCACCTCATCGACCATCCTGCGTTGTTGGTAACTGCATCAGCCACAAACTAATATGAACAAGGAGGTGTTGTTGGACCAGTTAACTGTGGTGCCGCTCTCTGGAACCCAGGATCCGTGTTTCACGAAGGTAGTACGACCACCGATGGCGCCGAATCATGCTACTCTTGCAAGTTCTAAAGCGATTACACCCGTGGGACTGAGTGGAAGAGCACCCAAGGCTCCGGCGACGATTGCTTTGACCTGGGCTTTGGGCCAGGTTTTTCATCTGCGTAACTCATTTGTCGTTCTAGCGCGAGTAGATATTGATAACTTACAGAAGGTGGACGACTGGTCTTGTTAGGGCCTGAATAACCGGATGACGAACACGTCACATTTCCATATAGATAATATTCGTTGCTGATTAGAATTTGCACATAGACTCCGTCAATGCTTACGCCTCAACAAGCTGTGTGGTGAGAATCAATGGTTATGTGCAACTATGGACTTGGAAGTTCTCCCGCGATTTCAATCTCATGATGATACGAACCGAGCCAATCTATTGCCAAATCGAAACTGGCAATGGCCAGTCCAACACTCCAAACGCAGTATATACCTCCACAAACCACCAGCCAGTCCACACAAACCAGGAGCTAACCCACACATGGCCCAGAAGGCGCATTGATACGTAGATAAATCTGCTACACTGTTCCGAGCAGGACGAAGGATGTGTTTGAAACCCCGCAGCCTCACCCAGACGTTCTACCACTCTAGTGTCATGAGCGAGATGAATAACGGCATGCTCCAAGATGGCACCAAGCGGTTGAGCTATGAAGAACAGACCCATGTTGATGACCAGTTTTCGCAACTCTAGAAACCCATCGCAAATGAAAAATAGACTAAGTATATGGAAAAAACAACTGATGAGGAACGCTGTGAAGAGGTGAACAGAATAAGCGGCAACAGATCTGCGAGGTAGCCGGAGGACTTTAACGACTGCGTGGCTGACACCAAGAACAGGCTTAAACTCTTAGCATTCAGGCAATATTGCAGCAGAAATATGTTGGCTTACTTGGCGGATATAGCCGTGCCAGAATTTGCCCCAGACGTTGGCGATAGTATAGCATTCGGAAAGGCTCCCGAACAGAGGAGGCCAGTCCTGGTAGTATCAACAGAGAGTCGGCCAGAACAATCGACACACGTACATCTGGGCTGCCTGGGAAGAAGACCACGGCAACTAACGCAGCAAGCTCAAATTGCATAGTCATTGTAGAATAGACCGAAATGAGCATCAGGGTTTCGACGTATACGATTCGTTTGAGCGTGTCGATATCCCAGGCCCAAGAGGTTGGAATGAGGGTGTTTTGTGCGGCAAAGACAACCGTGTCCAGGGTAATATAGGCTAAACCAGCTCGACCCAGCTTGAGGATTGGAAACCTCAACCTATCAACCGGATGATGCGTCAAGCTTGCCCGAGAGACGCCGGTTCTCCTTTGGCCGAAATTCCATCCCACGGCTCTGGGTGTAGTCACGAGATGAGCAGCCCAACGGACTTTATCCCACGTCAACTCCCTCGGACGGCCGTTATTCGCCAAATCTTCTTTGTCGAGAAGCCAAAAGTCGTTCTCGGGCACATGAAGCAGCAGTCTCTCGAGCGCCGGGAGCACAAAGGTCCACGAGCCTGCCATGCCGTAGCGCATCGGCCGAGTAGCGCCGGCATTTGGGGGCCACTGCGAAAACGTACAGAGGCAATCGTTGGCGATGATGAGAGCTGCGAAAAGGATGCCACGGCCTCGAAAAGGGGGGGAAGAGAATGCAAGGAGGATGACAAGGGGGAGGGTGATGAAAGGTAGTCGCTCTAGGAGAGGTTGTAAGATCTTGGAGTCCATATCGTTATCCGAGTCATAGACAGCTGGCTACGAGTTTGAAGCCGAGTTTAGACAAACGAGATAAAGCTAGCCAGGGGGGGGGGGAGAAAACGTACTTCCATTTCAATCAAAAAGCATGGGATGGACATCGGACCACTTATACTGCCTGAGCCCTCCATGGCAAAAAGCATCAGTCGAGGCGTTTTTATGGTGTGACTTTGATGGCGCGCTGAACGCACGTCACCATCAACAGAGCTGATGGTGGTCACACTACTTTCGCGGCAGGCTATGAGTTTCTGTCAAGGGCGACGTAGTTAGTACTGAAGAAACACCAGCGGCTTTAGATAGAACTGCCCCCAAAGCTTCCGAAAACTCTGACCTAGTATACATAAAGCGATTGAAGATTCAAAAGTCTCTTCTAAATTATACTCATTCTTGCCTTAGAATAGTACTGCAGTATGCTATAGAGATAGCTAAACTATTATTTTAGATTTCCGTATCTTTCTTGAGTATAATTCGGTCTGGAGTAGTATTTACTAATCTAAATGCTAGACTTGGGCAACATTCTATATATAGTAGATATCCATTATAATATACGATAAATCCACCAACAATCAACCCCAACTCCAAGTTCCGTAACCAAGATACAAAGGACAAGTAAAGCCAACAGCGCTCACCATGTCTGGCGGCCAGATATGGCCCGCGACCGGGGCTTTAAGCCAGAGGGTGCTGAAGAGTGAAATCATAATCCAGAAAATCAGTAAAGTCGTCGACTTGTGGCAGCGAAGCAGCGTCTCCCTCGGTCGAAGGAAAGAACCCGGCGTTGGGAACTGTAGTACCCTCCTGGGGATAAGGTCGATAATCATCAGAGAGATATAAACTCTGCGGAGGCATATTCGCTCCTCCAGACCAGGAGTTGAATGAACCATCACCGTGCTCGCTTTGTTCCTGCTTCTGCGTAGCTTCATTCGTAGTGAAGAACACTTGCCCTACCTCCTTTTGCGTTGCAAGATTTCTAGCCCGTTGTGTAGAATCGGCGGAAAACCCCTTATCCTGTGCTCTAGGCACCCTCTCAGGCATGCCATCGACCAAGGGCTCGGGGGGTCCTGTTTGCGGCAGCAGACTCGGTATAACGGTGTCAAAAGCGTTCCATACCGCCTGGGTGATCGCAACTGAGAACCTCCTCTCTGATAGTTGGAGATTGAATTCAAACTCTGGCATGTTCCGCAAGTTATCGAATGTCTCGCGTATTACGCGGTGTGGAATCTCTCGTCGGAGAAAGTTGCGGTACTGGGCCCTTGTCTCGGCGCTCATTGGGATCTCCAGAGTTTTCAGATCGCAGTCTACAGTCATGTCAGCGGCCGTCTACTTGAGCACAATCCGGAAGGACACTTACAGGGAGATGGTATATCCTCTTCTTCGGGAAAGAGGATCCTATACATTTTCTGCCACTTTGTCTCTTCTGTTGCGTTCTGAATCCCCTGTCTGCACTTAAGTCGTTCTTTCATCTCTGTGTCGATCCCTGGCATCCTGCGTGGAGGGTTGACAACTAAACAGGACACAGCTTCACGGCGGTGCTCTTTGAGTTGCTTCTCGGTCTTGAACAGACTGAAGCATCGATCGCAGTGGATAGGAACTTTGTGGTATCTGTAAATGTGCTCCCTGGTGCTGTTAGCTCATATTTCGAGCGGCCGCGGTTGCGTGCAGACATACTTGATCCGATGAACGGTAGACCAGCCTTTCTGACATCGTGGCCATTCATCGTCTGGATACCCCTTCACAAATGGGCATGCGAGATTATGCACTGCTTCTGCGGATAGAGGTTCCGTCTTGCGACGCTTGTCTTGATCACCTCCGCTGCCCCTTCCCAAGTCATCGGGACCATCGTCGTTGTCGAGGCCTCTCTTTTTGCCTCCATTGCGAGCAGCCGATGAAGTTTTGTTTGCCAGGCCAGAGCTAGACCCAGAGGAGCCTTGAACATTGGGGGAGCCGTTGCCAGATTGTTGCCCTGGAGAGCAGGACCTTACCCACTCCAAGACCTTTGCCAGTACAAGTGAAGTGATGTGGTCTTTCAGGGTGATTGCGACATTGAAAAGGCCGGGATCAAGTGAAGTGGCAGTAAATGCTTCATAGAGTGAATCGTCCGTCTCATTTGTTACATCCGACATGGACTCGTCAGTCTCACTTGGGTCGACCTCTTCCGAAGCCTCGTTGCCGGCAACAGAGGTGGCAGGACTAAGACCTCTATCTCCTAGCCCCTCTGAGAAAACAGATACCGGACCTGTTGTGGTTTCGGTTCCAGAGCAGGATCCTGTATATCTGTTCGAGGAATGCCGGGGAATGCAGAGATATCCATGATCGACTTGGTCACTCAAACTTTGACGACGCATAGAGATGGCCGAACACCCTGCGTCCGAGGACTGTTCGTCGATGGTGCTCAAGCCGGACTTACTAGCAGTCTCGAGATTGTGCTCTGCTGCTGAATCGGGGTCTAGATGAGGTGAGGCCTGCTTAATCTCCTCCTCTTCTTCAGGCAGGTCTTGTTGAAACATCTCGTGCATACGGCTCTTGTTGGCACGGCGTTGCTGAGCGACCCAGCCCGCCAGAGCGACCTGATCAGAGATAGAATGATCTAAAGAAGCGACCCACGAGGTAACCGAGCGCGCGGGAGAAGCGGTGTTGACACGCTGCACTGGCACGATAGGTAAGGGGTAATCTTCCATGTCTGGTTCTCGACTCGGGCGCAACGAGTCCCCGCTCGCGGTTAGTGATGACGAAGACGACATTCCTTTTCTAAAGAATGACGCGCTGCGCGTTTGTTGGAAGCTAGCCCTGCCGATCGAGTCCCAGGTGCTTGTTGCCGACGATATAATGGAGGACGGCCTGCCAGTGGTTGTGAAAATGGATTCTGCAACGGAAACAGAAGTTGGCGTCGTCCCGTTGGAAAGCCTTCGGTAGGGAAGGTTTATATCTGACGGGTGTGTCGTTGAGAAGAATTCCGCAGCCTCTAGACAGTTGCTTGATGCAGAGGCTCGGTTCTCGGAGTAGGAGGTGGCCTGGGGGAAAGGGAGAAGCATTAGCTCATATTTCATCCTAGCTTTTGCGTGTGTTTCAGTCACTTACATTTGTATCTCCGTGCCTGGTGAGATTTCTCTCATGCTCCTGCATCTCGAACGAAGCACCAGACTCTGAACCTGCTGTGGTCAGCAAGAGGCAAGCGGTAAATGAGGATCAACCTGAACTGACCTGGACGTGTCATATCTCCCGTATCCTGAATCAAAGCAGACGTCGAGTTGTTATCAGCCTCATATTGGCTCCCGACCCCCGTGAGATCACCCATTTCCGGGGAGGCCATAGCCACTGGAGCCGACGTGACACTTCGATCCCAGCGCGCAACGCTTCTTATCGATGTCTTGTATCCACGGACCCGGTCAGACCATTGGCGTGGGCCCTGTGTCCTTTTGAATGTGCTCTTGTCGTTGGCAGAGAGGTTGCTCCCAGCCGGAGACTGCAGGTCGATGTTGGGGTAACTCCAAGATGAACGGTCTTGGGCTTCGTGTAAGTCCTGTGTCACGTTGGTGGCTTGGTAGTCTGCTTGAACAGCGGGAGGCAGCGTTGTATACAGTGCTTTCTGTCGAGAGTCGTCGTATACCGAGCAAGGGTTGAGAAGACTAGCCATCTTCTCCTTCAAGGGCTCAGGCATCCAGCGATGCATGGCTCCAGTGTATGCGTTGGACTGGCCCGGGGATCTGTGGGACTTGAATAGACCGAGGCAATGTTTCCCTTTGTTCTTGAGGCGTAAACCCAAAGACCGAGGCGCGTCCTCGCATTGCGCATTATACTGGCTGAGCTCTGCTGAGCCCAGAGCCGGGTCAGCAGCGGGCCGCGAGAAGCCCATAGCTACGCCGTATGCTTTCGCCTTTTCGGGGTGTCCCAAGGAGGTGTCTCAAGGCGGCGGACTTGCAAATATAGCAGCCAAGAACTAGATTTTACAAAGATTGTTTGGATGAGGAACAAAGAATAAAGAAGAGTTGGACAACAGTTGGAGATGCGGATTGTCAGCCCTGGTTGGGGGCCGTCCGCCAGGCATCCCATTGGCGGCGGTTCGCGAACCACAGAAGGCAGAGTTGCCTGTCATCCAGACCCTGCGCCCCCTGAAAGCTGCCTAGAGCTGACGGGAATCGCTTGGTAGGACTATCGACATAAGGGGTTGTCATGCAGGTGAAGGAAACCATAGTGTGGGGCTGGTTTTGCGCAAAGCGCATAACTGGTGCTCGCAGAAGTGTGGAGTCGTATTTCTCGGTGTCTCAGACAACGAGAAACGCGGTGACAGCAAAGGGACTGTCTGAGATATTGGTATAATGCGGTCCCAGCAACACTGGTTGATGTTTATTCGGAGTTTGCGCAGTACATGATATACACTATCGCGTAGAATGATGGATCGCTATAAATACGTGCCTGAGGGCATCAAGAGTTAATAAGAAGAACAACTCAATAACAGCAACGCAAGTGTTCCATCCAATTGACAAACCATCAAAGTCTTTGGACTTCTAGTTACCCAATCACACGATAATCATGCCGTCACAAACTCCTACCCCTTCTTTGGTCGCCCAATGTGGCTCATGCTCTTCTCTCACCAGGTGCGTCTAACTTTCGCCCAGCGCCAGTTGACCCAGACTGACGTTTTACAGCGGCGACACGAACATAATCCAAGCACCTACAAATGAAATCTCACCAGCCATGCTGCGTTTTCTCAGCGAGGCGCCCTCGATTACAGAGCGCCTCGTATCCAATGCATTCATAGGACGTCATTGAACGACCTGGAGGGTGTATAAAGTGCAACTTGTACTCGGTGGGCATTGCGGCTGTGAAGGTGGCTGTACAACAATCGGGGGCTGGAGATAGAGATACCCTCTGGAAGATGGCATTAGAAAGAAGCACGACGAAGTCTGGAGTTGGATCTGGTGTTTTGGCGTTCTTCATAAGCGTTTCTAGTTCATATGGCATATGGTCAACCTGTAAAATTAGTTGGTAATTGTTATTTTGTCTTACTTACTTGCAACGGCGACAGAGTCCAGTCAGCGAGAGTTAGAGTACATGGCGGTTCATTTTTACTCAATTATGCTTGTCTTCTCCAGAAAAAGCAAACACCAAGTGTCATCAAAACGTTCTCACCTCCACTATTCGGGCGGCCTCCCATGCAGCCCTGCCGCGCTTGAGTAAGATGCAGTGGAAATCACCTTCTTTGCCCAGGACATCTGCACAAATTGGTGCTCAAAGAATAGGCAACACATGGAAGTAGACTCGGATCAACAGCGCCTTGTTACTTCTTGAAAAAATGTGGCTTAAATACAGTGTCTATTATGATAGTCCTCGACTTCTGAAAGTGACGACAATGTTCGGATTATGGGACCATTGGCTTGTATAACACCACAGCGATCCCAATTGAACAGTAGGGTCATTTCGAAATGCCTGAGGACTAATTGATTCAATGATGTTCATTTAGTTCAAATATAGATGATGCTATTTGTCATTATCATGCCTCTTGTTCATCAAGAGACTGCAGTCTCGGCTGCAACTCTTCAAAATTGGACTTGCCCTCCTCATCAGGATAAGACCGAAAGACCTCCCGCCTCATGATCCTCCTCGGAGCACGGCGGCCCGTAAATAGCTCAAACTGCGCAAAGCCCTGCTCGGGCAGCATATCAAGGCCATCCATGCTGACCCATCCCCGAGACGACTCCTTTCTGAATTGGGCCAAGAACGGCGTGTCCAACGTCTTGTACCCAAGCTCAATGGCGACACCTCCTGTCCGGCTTCCCAGCCACTCTTCTGGGAGCATAAAGTCCGGCGCAGGCACATTTCCGATGCGATGCGTCGGAATACACGACGTGATCACCGTGGGTAGCCGGAAATCCGATGGCCAAGCATCCTCCAGAGACTCGATCGTGTGGAAACGGGCAGTCTCGCTTCCTGTGCTGAGTAGTTTAAAGTCCTTCCGCTGGAGAAGTTGGGTAAAGTGCAATACCAGCTTCTCGGCGTTCTGCAGTGTGCGGTTGTATATTACAATGTTCTTGATGCCGACCTGAAGCATGGCGTATACTGTGGCTCGCGCCATTCCGCCTGCTCCGATGACAAGACCGCAAGTGCTCGCGACAACGGCGTTTGCGGGTGAAAGACCGCGGCGGATGCACGCTCGAATCCCGATCCAGTCGGTGTTCTCGCCATACAGCGCCTTGATCGGACCAGATTGATTGACATTCTCGAAAAAGGCAGCGCCCGTAGGGATTGAGCCATCCTCGTTCAACGAACGGATGGGAATAAGAGTATTGACGGCTCCAATCGCTCGTGCATGGTTGCTCAGTGAGTGAGTGAGCGTAATCACTTCGACCTTGAACGGAAGGCCAATTGAGGCGCCTCCAAAGTTGGAGTCCTCGATCAAAGGCCGTATCCCTCGTAGAGATGAACATGAAACCGGCTCGTACGTATGCGGAACTCCACATGCTTTGAGCGCGGACTTGTGCATCGCTGGAGACAGGCTGTAGCTCACGTTGGCTCCAACAACAAAGAGCTTCATTTGCTCGCACATGAATGACGCGAAAAGCGCTGTTGTCGCGCCTCGTGCGGTGATGCAGGGTGTAATCGGTGGCTTTGGTTTCACCCGTTCCAGCGATTCGGGGCGAACGACTGTAAGTATCCGATTGAAGGCTGCTGAATTGCAGCCCAAAGGTCCAGAGTTGTAGGCGATTAGAGGTACTTTGGGTTCTTGCAGAGCGGCGACCGATGTCCTCAAGTGGTTGATACGCATGTTGTCGTCAACTGTCGCAGCTGGGCGGATCAGCCTTGCCAGATGACAGCCTAGGGCGTTGGCCTTCTTATACCAAGACATCCATATGGGCGACTCCCACGGCGGAGGGTCTGTCACGATGAAACAATTGCCGATAATCTTTGTTCTTTTGCGAACCGCCAATATCCGAGTGATGTGGGAGTCCTCCAGCCTAAGATCAACCGTCATCATCTCCGGGGCAAGTCGTACGGTGTGGTGAATGAGATCCAAGTAGGCGCGAACAACCTCGTCGCTCGCCGTATGCGGGAGGAAGAGGTGGATTATTATTGGGAGAATTGTACTTCTTCTGGCGACACCGATGCCTTTTGTGATATCGGCCAGTAGCTTCCCGCTGGTCTCAGCTGTCAAAGTGCCTGCATCTGCGTGCTCGGCCAGGTCATGTACGACAATCTGAACCACGTCAGCACCAGCGACATGCTCATCCACGTCTACACCTTCGTCCAACACGTCAGACAAGGGTATTGAGGTGGCATAAGTAAACCGCCGCTCTTCAGCTGGGATCTTGGCTACGGGAAAAGCCGAGTCCATGAACGGGATTGTACCAGGAGGGTAGATCAGGGACAGAAATTTGAGAAAGTGCCTCTCGGCATGCTTCAGGGTCAGGTATGGAGTGGGAGTCCTTTGGGTCAAGGAAATTCGGGCGAGTGTCGACTTGGCTTGCTTCTCTGAGACATTGAAGAACTCAAAGTTGGTGCATGTCCGGAAGATGGCGCTGCTAACACAGAGAAGATTCCGGATCTTGTTTTTATCGGGAAACCTGAGATGGTTCTGAATAGCATCGGAGTCGCGCACAATATGTATAACGGGGTTTGTAGCTGCGAACTCTCGCAAGAGGCTTTGGACTCGGCTCTCCATCCAGGAACAGACAAGGATACAGCCAGTGCGGTTACGTTCCAAGATGCTCTGCAACACCTTGGCCTGCTGCTTGTAGCATTCAGCAGAGCCATGCTTGGCCTTGTAAGCTGCACTAGATAGACCCCAAGATCGTTGAAAGGCGGTCTCGAGGTCTATCAGTTTGCGATCCATGGCCGACGATGCCATGATAGCCAGTGTGGACTTTCCAGCACCTCGCATGCCAGCAAGAAGCATCGAGGCATCTGGGGTGAACTCCGGAACTTCCCCTGTCAAAGTAGGAAATGTTGGTGAAGGTGTGCGAGTGAGGACATCCTGCTCCTTTGCCCCAAACTCGAGCTGTCGCGATTGTGACTGGGATCGTGACTGGGGCTGCGAGCTGGGCTGCGATTGTGGTTGCGACTGAGAGACAATCGCCTTAGTCAATGTGAGAGAGTGTGTTTGGTTCATCTGGCTTCCGCCATTGCTGCTGTCTCCTAAATGATCGCAGCCATTTGACCGCGGCATCATGTCCTCATGGCCGAGCATGGCCCCGAGAGGTCTCTTAACGCCCGCCATTGGTGGTCGATTCCTTTATCTGGTCAACTGGCAAAACGGCAAATACGCGCCATCACAATGCGGTTTCTCGTGGTTAAAATCGTTTCGGTGGTGTCTAGAAGAGCGTAGAGGAGATGAGAAGAGAAGAATACGAGAATCGACAAAGGCAAGGTTATCGCGGAGTCCGCTGTTGGGTGGGTGACCCGCCCTCTACTAGTATCAAAGAAACTCCGGGGAAGGTCGACGCTGATTGGACGGGTAAGAGTTTATCCGCCCCACCTTCTGCTCCGGGGCCAATGACGCCGTGCTGATTCGATCAGCCCGAAATGCCCATCTCCAATCCATTTCTGATACTCGATAACCCCAAGACCCCGGAATCTCCCCGCACTGCAACACTGATCAATTGATCCTGTAGACCACGGCAGAGGCCTCGCATGTTTGAAACTTCTCAGTCAGCATTGATATGGCGCCAGGGCCATACGACAAGTTCATCAGCGGTCTAATCCTCACTGTCCCCTCCGTCATGCTACTGCGTGCTTCGCGGCACAGGTAGCTCGTCCTCTCCTTGTCCGCCACATCCAAGCATGCCGCCGAGGAAACGTGAACGCGATGCGGACACCTCCAGCGCTCCCCCGAGTACGGCTCCGGCCAAACGACAAAGAGTCTCTCTTGCCTGTGACTCGTGTCGAACGGCGAGGGAAAAGTGCGATGGCGGTCGTCCTCACTGCGGTACCTGCACCGCACAGAATCGACCATGCTCCTACACCCCTGCCTCCCGCAAGAGAGGCGTGCAGACGGGCTACCTTCGAACCGTCGAGCTCTCGCTCGCCTGGCTCTTTGAACAGGTTCCGGGCTGTGAAGGGGCTCTTCATGATCTACTTACACAGAATAACGGGGCAGACGGCACCCGTATCCTTGCGACAAAGGACAAAGCAGGACATCGACTCTACCGAAGATGGAACAAGAGCCGTGTTCATAAAGACATCGGTCGGATGCTCTCTGATGAAAAGACTCCCCGGAACGACACTTCTGCAGATGAATCCGAGACGGAAGAGAGCATCAGCCCAACAACCGCCAATATCGAGACGAAGTCATCCCCGGGATATCCACTCCAAGGTGTCAACCTTTCGCAGACAGATATCTCAGTACTCTCTTATAATCTTCCTGCCCTGGCCCAGTCGCAAACACCTACCAAGCTAACGCTCCCTCCCCACTGGAAGCGCCTTGTCGATATCTATTTTTCCTACGTCCATTGCTGGTTCCCGATCGTTGAGCGGGAGATCATCACCAGCACCGCCTTAGTATACCCTCCCGATGGTCTTTTTCTCGAGTCAACCCGCTCAGCCGCTCTGCATGCCCAGCTGTGGGCTGTGTTCGCAATATCCTCTTTCCAAGATGCGGCATCATCAGAACCGTCGCAAGATAACGGATTTTCCTCTGGCGAAATTTACTCTATCGCGCGACGTCTCATACCCTCCGAGGATGAGACAATTGAAGCGCCTCACATCTGCTCTCTACTCCTCCAGTCTCTGGTCCTCCTTGGTCAGAAGAAGAACATGTCAGCATGGGTACTCATTGGCCGGGCGTCACGCCTTGCATTGCATAGCCAAGCCATGGCATCGCATATGTTTCCGGCGAAACAAGGCGGTGATTCTTCTCTCAACCACAGCGAGATCAGGATACTTGCCGCAAGCTTCATCTTGGACTCTCTGGCCTCCCTTTGCCTTGGCCAGTCACAGGCGACCTCGGGCATGCGCTTCGGCCTGCCATCCGTGTCTGTTACAGAGCTGCCCGGCGCGGACGAGAATTGGATTTCCATGGCGGGATTTGGACAGCCTACAGAGGGTCGAGACGAACCGATACCCAATGATGCTTCGCCACTACCGAGCTTTCAGCAACTTTTCGCTTTCTGTAGGCTCTGGGGTGCTAGCATGGATGCGCGACTGTATGACAGTCCCACTTCCAAAAAGATCACTCCTGAAGACCTAGTCAAAAGTCTAGATGCCCGGTTTTCGTTCTGCAATTCGCTCATCTTTGGAGGTTCGACCCCGACAGTCCCATCGGCATATCTGCTGCACGGCATGTTCCTGGCCGTCATCTTGGACCTGGTGCCTGTCTACAGGCCGTCGCTGTTTTCGAACCTCGTGGAGCTTGTCGAATCGTGTCTCGAAATCTTTGGGCCCGGCGGGACACCCCCGATCATGATTACACTGATGGAGATAGTGCAGCGTCATGCCCACGGCAGTCGCATGCAAGGACACGACAGAACAAAGTGGAATGCAGCCCTAGACGCTCTCACGGGTGTTTGGAACCCCAGCACATCAGGGTTGGATGGGTCTAAAGAACACCAGGATACCATGAGTCGGGTGGATCCAAGCCGTCGCCCCATAGATAGGCCACCGTTCTTGGATGATATATCAACCGTCTCTCATCCCACCGACCAGAGACTACCCATCACCTCAGGCGAGCTAGATGATGATCTTAGCCGTATGCAACAACAGCACCAGAAGGAGCAACACTACATGTTGTCGTACGAGCAGCAAAGATATCCCGGCAACTCGGACATCAGCCCTGAAACATCACAGTCGCTATATGCGGCTACACCCACCCTGACATTTCATTCCCCTACATTCAACGTACAAACGGTGCCTATACTCCAAAACCCAAGCATACCAAGTCAGCTGGTGGATTACGACGCAATTCTGGAAGAAGTTGGATCCATCGATTGCGCGGACAGCATCGACGTGGATCCGCAGTTCATGGCTAACCTGGGCTTTGCACCTGGATGCGACTTGGGCGAGCTGTTTCAAGGCGACTTTCGTACATGAATCAATGACCAACAACTAATTAAACCATTCTCTCTACGATGCCAATGTGTAATTCTTATGACCTACTCGCAATTCTGCCTTCGAGCTGTGCTGCAGATACACAAGGATCCAGGCTGAGATTTCATCCCCATCCATTAGCAAAACAAGGTTAGATCCGCGGCCACATGGTGGTTCTAATGCGGAGTTCATAGTGACGAGTCGACGGCCGAGCCAAAGTGTGCCACTCTGGGTAAGTCTTTACCCTCCCTAGCCCCAACTCTCATTCCGCTCTCCGCAACACTACGTCCATGTTTTCGCCCAGAATCAAGCGATTGCATACAACACGGTCGCTTCGACGGAAGCAAGTTCATCCCCCACAGTCACCCCGCAAACCCCGGATTAATCCCTAATTCTGGAGAAGGCGTTGCGGTCAATGAGCACTCGGAGCTACGGCTGTATGGAGTTGTCGCGGCGCCTTTGCCGGTTGGCTAAACGCTCGGATTTTCAGGAAGCTAGGGGGATATGGGCCAAGCCCGGTGTTGTAGTGATATAAAAGTTTGCCTCCCTGCATAGGTTGATCAAACTTTACAACAGCAGCACAATCTCAGCCTTCTTCATCATCGTCAAGCACGAAAAGAAATTCAAGCCAAACCGGGTCTTACTTGAGTTTCATGATACCGCCGATATGGGCATCCTGTCCCTGAAAGAAGACCGGCCTACGCCGAAGGAGGTCTATAATTGGCGCGTCTACGTCTGCGCAATCACGGCATCGTTTGCAGCATGCACCATCGGATACGATTCCGCCTTTATCGGCACTACCCTTGCTCTGCCTTCTTTTGTCGCGGAGTTCGATTTTGAGAGCTACAAGCCAGATAAGCTGGCTCTTCTCAAGCAGAACATTGTCTCGGTGTACCAAGCTGGTGCCTTCTTTGGCAGTTTGGGCGCCTATGGCAGCAGCTACTACCTCGGCCGCCGGTACTCGCTCATCCTCTTCTCCCTCATTTTTATGGTTGGTGCCGGCATGATGCTCGGCGCCAATTCAGCCCGAGGTCTTGGTCTAATCATCGGAGGTCGAGTTCTCGCTGGTATTGGCGTTGGTGGATGCTCCAACATGACACCCATCTACATCTCTGAGCTGGCTCCTCCCGCTGTACGTGGCCGTCTTGTCGGTCTCTACGAACTTGGCTGGCAAGCTGGTGGCCTCGTTGGCTTCTGGATCAACTATGGCATCAACAAGCACATGCCGTACTCCCCCGGTAACAACACGGATGTTTGGCTGATTCCCTTTGCCGTCCAACTGATCCCTGCTGGTCTGCTGCTGATCGGTGCTTTCTTCATTCCAGAGTCTCCTCGATGGCTGTTTTCCAAGGGCCGTCGCGGCAAGGCCATTGAGAATCTGTGCTGGATGCGAAATCTCAGCAGGGACAATCTCTACATCGTCGAGGAGATCAACTTTATTGATGAGGACATTGAGCGATACCAGAACGATGTTGGTGCCGGCTTCTGGAAGCCTTTCGTCGCCCTCAAGGATCGAAAGGTTCAGTGGCGCTTCCTCTTGGGTGGCCTTCTCTTTGTGTTCCAGAATGGTAAGTGATCAAACTCGCTAAGAAATATCATAACGATAACTAACATCTCGCCTCCCTAGGTTCCGGTATCAACGCCATCAACTACTACAGCCCCACGGTCTTCCAGAGCATCGGCATCACGGGTACAAACACAAGCTTCCTGACCACCGGCATCTTTGGTGTCGTCAAAACGGCCCTTACCTTTGTGTGGCTGATGGTTCTCATTGACCACATGGGCCGCCGAAACCTACTCATGATCGGTGCCGCCGGTGGCGCATTCTGCATGTACTTCATCGGCGCCTACATCAAGATCGCGAACCCCGAGTCCAAACTGGCCGTCGAGGGTGAGGAGAATGCAAGTCTCTCATCCGGCGGGATCGCCGCCGTCTTCTTCTTCTACCTCTACACCGCCTTCTACACCCCCTCGTGGAACGGCACCCCCTGGGTCCTAAACTCGGAGATGTTTGACCAGAACACGCGATCTCTCGGCCAGGCCAACGCCGCGGCGAACAACTGGTTCTGGAATTTTATCATTGCCCGCTTCACCGTGCAGATGTTCAATGCCTGGGGCTACGGCGTCTACATATTCTTCGCCTCTCTCATGGTTCTTTCCATCGTCTTTGTCTTCTTCTGCATCCCCGAGACAAAAGGTATCCCACTGGAGGCTATGGATAAGCTCTTTGCCACCAAGCCCATCTGGCGGGCCAACAAGATTGTCATGGATGAGCTGCGTCTGCATGATGAGGAGTTCCGGCACAATGTCGAGGGCTTGGATCTGCACGAAGACAAGGCCAGCTCTGAGCAAGTCGAGGCCAAGATGCCTTGAGGCTTGAGTAGTAGGAGCGTGGAGTCATAGTCTGGGTGTATCTTTTGTGTGGTAATTTCTATGATGTGCGTCGCCTCCATCAAAGAGGGGTTTGCTGCCACAATAACAAAGAATACTGTTTTTCACCCGTGTTTTTGATATCATAACCCGATGTCAACACAGTTGCCTGATTCTAGTACCGTCTGCTGTTGTGTAGTAAACCCCGAGCATCATGAAATGTCCAGCTTTCACAGTTGACTTTACTAAAGTTTTATGTCTGGTTAACTGTGCTACCACTCGCCGCTGGCATTGATTTGAGCTTAAGCTAATTAGGAAGAACTTGAAGGAGTTGCTCCCAATATTCGCAATTTATTTACTAAAGCCTGGGTATCTTCATCCGTGTCTGCTCCCTTACACCTCATGCTTATCTTGGCTTTATTTCCAGTATTTACCTTGAACAACAGTTAGATAGAGGTCCCCTAGGGGAGTGGTTAAAAGAATTAAAGCGCTTTTTACTATCATTTGCTAGACGGAAAAAGAGTGCTTCTATCTTTCCGGGGCATCGAATTTTCGTAGCACTAGTTTGTCTCCAGGGTAGTTTGGGCCGAGATATGCGGCGCTCAAAGGCTCCACCTCGCCGGACCTCCTTTCTTACCCGTCCCGTCCGGGCCTGGAGATACCGGGTCCGTCACTCCCCGTACGCCCAGGCCCCTACGTAGCCTCATCCACCAAAGCGCGTACAGGGATCATACCCCGCGTTTCGATAGCTTGCAGATAGCTTGAATGACAAGGATGGAACACCGGGTGACCAGGGCCGCCAACGCTATGCTTGGTTTTGTCTAGTAGATCTCGTTGCGTGATTGGGCTCCGTTCTGACGACGCTGCAAACGCGCTCAGCAAACCGTATATAAAATCTGGACCTTTGTACCACCCTGAGCAGCATAGCATCTCTCACCAAGCCAGTCCCGTCACTACTCGGCATGTCCGGAACAAAGCACTCCCGCGGGTTCCTTGCCTGCTTCAATGGCCGCCTCTTGTACGCGTGCGGCATCATCGCCCTGTCGCAGCTGAACTTCGGCATGGACCAGAGCGCCTTCAGCAACACGCAGGCCATGCCCTGGTTCAAGCAGCAGTTCGGCACCTTTGACGAAGCCACGGGCACATATGTTCTCGAGACGGTCTTTCTGTCGCTCCTCAACAGTGTCAACTTCGTGGGGTTCGTCTTTGGTCTCGTGTTTGGCAACCTGCTGAGCCGTCGTTTTGGACGCCGCATCGCCATGTTCTCCATGTGCTTCTGGGCGCTCTTGTCCGCGATACTCTTGGTCACGTCGAAAACCCCGACGCAGGCCATTGTAGGGCGGACGATCGCGTACGTTTACATCGGAATGGAACTCGCCCTTGTCCCTGTTCTGCAGTCGGAGCTCGTCCCCGCCGAGGTTCGTGGTTTTGTCGTCGGCACGTATCAGTCGGGTCTCTTGGTATGTTCCAATCCAATGCTGGATCTATCGAGGCATCTAACATGATGTGTATAGTTCGGCACACTCCTCATGGCCGTCATCTGCCGAGGCACCAGCGAGATTAAAGGGCACGCATCCTGGCAGATTCCCTACGGCCTCTTTTTTGTCATCCCGTCGATCCTTGCAGTTGCAGTCTGGTGGATTCCCGAGGTATGCAAAGCATATTATGCTCCAGTGCGGGCCAGATGCCTCGCTTGACTCCTACTGACTGGTGATAGTCTCCTCGATGGCTACTGACGCGCGACCGACATGAAGAAGCACGGAGATCTCTGCAGCTTCTTCGGGAGGGGGCTTATACGGATGAAGAGATCGAGTCAGAGTTCCTAGAAATACAGAAGGCTATCAGCGCCACCGTGAAGAAGGGAACATTTATGGATCTGTTCCGTGGCAGTAGGTGTATTCTTGATCGCGAAGAAGCCTCACTGACATGTCCCAGCCAACCTCAAGCGAACCATGATTACCATCGGAGTCAACGTCTTTCTCCAGTTGACGGGACAAAACTTCAGCTCAAAATACGGGACAATCTTCATCCAGAGCCTGGGGACCGTGAACCCTTTCGCCATGTCGTGCATCAACTCTGCCGTCAGCATAGTTGTGGTCCTTTTCACCCAGTTACTGACCGACAAGACTGGTCGCGTGTAAGTGGACGCAGCCTGATTTACAGGTGGTTAGCTAACTGCTGCACAGCCCTCTTATGGTCGCCGGCGCATTGGTACAGACGGCAGCACTCATGACCATGGGTGGACTTGGAACCGTGGAGAATCCCTCGAGTAGCATCCGCACCGCTATCGTGGTCATGGTGACGATATTTGGAATCGGCTTCGCCCTCGGCTGGGCCCCTCTCTCGCATGTCGTTGCAGCCGAGATCCCGACAACTGGCTTGCGTGATCTGACATATGCGGTCGGTTCTGTCTTCAACATTGTCATCCAGTGGGCAGTCGCCTTTAGCATTCCCTATCTGATCGACGAAACCCATGCCGGGCTCGGATCCAAGGTCGGGTTCATCTTTGGAGCTACCGCGTTCATGGCAACCCTGTTCTCGTTGTTTTTCATCCCCGAGTGTGGCGGAAGGACTCTTGAAGAGATCGATCAGTTGTTCATCCAGGGCGTTCCTATTCGGAAATTCCGCACCGCGAGGATCTCCCCAGACCTGGAGGGTTCCGATCACGGTGACTTTCTCAAGGTAGCGACTACCAAGGATGATGATGTGTCCGAGGGAACCCGCGCGGTTTAGGTTATCCGGGCTTTGATTTAAGAGATTCGTAAGGCCAGCTACATGGATGATTATGGTTAGGTACACACCCTGGACACTCAGGACCAACAGGGTGGAGGTGTGAATAAGCATAGTTTAATATGATAATACTTGGGCGATGCCTTCACTGTACTGACTCGTTATTTCCGAGACTCTTCAAGTATGACATGATATCAATTGACATGAGCTCCAACATGTACGTACTCCCTTTCGATAGCTTCCTCGGCTGCGAGAATTGCACCGCTGACTATGCTTCCGTATAAGCTCGGACATGTAGTAACTAAATAAAACTTTCCTCATGACTTATCGGAATATCAGTTACTTGGGAGGTTCTGGAGACTGGCCTAGTCCCAGCTCCGGCCGACACAAGACAAAGGTCGATCTCCAGACCCCCTCAAGTAGTATCCTTGCCACTTTTCACTATTCTAAACCATGAGGCATTCTTTATCCGGCTGGAGAGGGGATCTGTTTTACCCCAGGATGTTCGGCTCTCAGAAAGTGCCCACAATTGCGGCGTGCAGATGAGTGTCCGTCTGGGGAAACCTGGAGACAGCAATGGTGGCCTCCCTCAATAATATAGATGACCAAGTCTATACGCAATCTAGGGCCTCAACCAATCATCCTTGATTGTCCATGATATAGTGGCACCCTTGACGGAGATAGACGGGGAGACACGGAGCTAAGTGGGGCCGCTGACGGGCACCTCCACGCTCCGTCTTGCCCCGACAACTCCGCTCCCGAAAGGAAGACGCTAAGGCAGGACCGTGGATTCGGATTCCAAGCGACTGTGCTGGTTCGGATGCCAAGCAGCGTCTTCCGCAAGTGATCGAGGCGGAACTGGAAAGATACAAATTCCGCTGCAACGCACGCTGTATTCGACCTCGGTCCCGTTCACTTCCCACCCCATCTACACCCCGCAGCATTTCCCCAAAACGCCGACATGGGTTCTCTTCCAACAGCCAAACGACCCAACTTCCTCGTCATCGTGGCAGATGACCTGGGCTACAGCGACATTGGGTGCTTTGGCTCCGAGATCGCTACCCCGGCTCTCGACCGCCTCTCGCAGACCGGAGTGAAGCTGACCAACTTCCATACCGCCTCGGCATGTTCGCCCACGAGGAGTATGCTCTTCTCGGGCACGGACAACCACATCGCAGGCCTGGGCCAGATGACAGAGCACATGTCGAGAAACCTGGATGCGTACAAGGGCAAGGCTGGCTACGAGGGCTACCTGAACTTTCGAGTTGCCGCGCTCAGCGAGATCATGCAAGATGCGGGCTACCACACCGTCATGTCTGGAAAATGGTAAGGTTACAACAACTGCAACACCAAGATATTGGTCCCTTGTTAACAGATTACCCCTCCGCAGGCATCTAGGTACAAGCAAAGAGACATCACCGTCCGCTAGGGGCTTCGACAAGAGCTACGTCTTCCTCTCGGGATGCTGCAACCACTACAACTACGAGCCACAGCTAGACGACCCATCTCACGGCTTCTTCACGCCCATGAACGGCGGAAGATTCTGGATGAAAGACGACGAGTTTCTAGACCGCAAGAACCCCGAGCATATCCCCGACGACTTTTACTCAACCACAACCTTTTCCGACAAGTTGATCGATTACCTAAAGGAGCGCCCAGACACGGAGCAGCCCTTTTTCGCTTATCTGCCCTTTACCGCACCGCATTGGCCGTTGCAGGCCCCCCGCGAGACGATCGACAAGTACAGGGGCCGTTATGATGACGGACCCGCGAAACTGCGCACTCAGAGACTAGCTAAGCTCGTGGAACTGGGGCTCATTTCTGATGATATCGAGCCGGCTCCCATGTCGGTGGAGCTGTGGGACAAGATGACTCCGGCCGAGCAAGCCGACTCGGCGCGAAAGATGGAAGTCTACGCGGCCATGGTCGATGTTATCGACTCGAATATCGGACGCGTGGTTGACTACCTCGAGTCAGTCGACGAGCTCGACAACACCTTCATTCTCTTCATGTCTGACAACGGGGCCGAGGGAGCCATGCTGGAGGCTATCCCGATGATGGGCAGCGTTGGCACTGTCCCCAAGATCATCAACAAGTACTATGACAATTCCATCGAGAACATGGGCATGGCCGACTCGTTTATATGGTATGGCGCCGAGTGGGCATGTGCATCCATGGCTCCCTCAAGGGGATTCAAGACATGGATCACCGAAGGCGGCATCCGATGCCCCTGTGTGATCCGCTATCCCTCCCTGGCCAAGTCAGGCACTCACACCGACGCGTTCTGCACCGTCATGGATGTTCTCCCCACAGTCCTGGACCTGGCGGGTGTTGCCAGCCCTGGGAAACAGTTCCGCGGTCGCGAGGTCTTCCCGGTAAGGGGCTCATCCTGGGTGTCTCATCTGGAGAACCAGACCCCTGCCTTCCACGACGAGGAAAAGGAAATCACTGGCTGGGAGCTCTTTGGTCTCCGTGCCATCAGACAGGGCTACTGGAAGGCTCTGTACATGAATGCGCCGAGGGGCAAGGATAAGTGGGAGCTGTATGATCTGCAGAGTGACCCAGGCGAGCTCAACGACCAGGCAGACGCGCAGCCCGAGATTCTGGAGCGCTTGATCAAGCACTGGGAGATCTACTACGCAGAGACGGGCATGTTTGACCCTGGCCATGAGTTTCTAATCACCAAGATTTGATACCAAAGCCGAGATATTTAGAGTTTAAACAAGAAGAGCCGTTGCTACTCTCATTCCAAGCCCGCCATGGCATGCTCGCCCCTTTGTACCCGCGTTTCGTGGTACATGTGCCTCAAGATATCCGCCATGCGGCGAAGATCAGAGGCGTCTCTCGCCCACCGCTCCAACGTCTGTATGGCAATCTCCGTAATGGTACGCCACGCCTCTGGAGGCTGTACTCGGTGAGGGTTCAGTACCGCAGTCAGAATCAGACAGGCACACGTGAAGGCTTTGCGGGATATGAACCATGTTCCCCCGTGGCGCCGATGAAAAGAAAGCCGGTGTATCACGGTTGCGCACATGCTGAGCTCTCTCGAGGCAAGGGTCTGTGCCTCTGGGGAGACAGGCTCGTCGGACTGTTTATGAAGGACGTAGTAGAGAATCGGGCGGAGAGTGTACTCGAGCCAGAGGAATGCCCGGCCTTGCAGAGCGGTAGCAAATTGCTCATCTGGCAATGCGTCGTAGTCGAACTGAACAATAGAAGGAAGATGGTAGTGCCTAAAATTCAAAGACGTCAGTCTGCTGTAGTGGAACTGCATCATGACATGGTCACCAAACTCACCACAGTGATACTTGCTGCTCACATTCGTGATGTTGCCGAATGAGCTGCGCGGGATTCTTCATCCAGTACTCTTCCCCGTGTCTATATAGCAAATGCAGTGTTTCATCTATTGTGCGCCGGATGGAGATTTCAGATAAATAAAAGCACCATCCCCGCTCATCAAGCTGACGCTGTTTTTCGTCTGCATCGATAGGCGAGTCATGAGTCCTCGGGGTTTGATCCGTCAATATTCCCTCGGGTGGTGAGGGTAACGGATCAGGATATGAAAAGTTCTCGAGAGAACTAGGTTTTAGCCCCAATTCGAAGACGAGCTCGCTACAAGAAGCGTCAGTATGCGTGCATCTAGCCTAGGCCATGTTCCACATACCTTTCAGCTCTGAAACAAGACCAGAATAGCCTCTGCTCTAGGTGGTAGTCCTTTGGGTTTTCTTCTCTAAACGTTGCCCACGGCCGCTCTCCGCGTTGGAGCAGATGAGTTTCAAGCCGAGAGCAGGCTTGCTGGATATTGTACCAGGCCTTCATCGGGCGGAGCGCGCATTTCTCGAAAACGCTGGCGAAGAAGTAACATTGAATATCCTGGATGGTGTTGCCAAGGAGTCCCATTCTCTTTTGTGCCGCGGCATAGTACGGCTCTGCCATGGACTGCTGGTCCGAGTCATACAGGTCTTCGAACTGTTCTTGGTTTGGAGGAATCGGATACTCATTCGGCTTAACCCACATCTCAGAGTATGCAGCTAACGCGCAGGCTAGAAGCTACGATGGCGGAAGATTAGTTGGTGCCACAGTGATAAAATTGAAATCAAGCGAAGCTCACCACAAGACAGGATGCGGAATCCCACTTGAGCCCATGCTCCTCCATTTCACGAGCATGCCTTAGAAGCTCATGCCCATGCAGTATAGGGTTTCGAGGGTGGACATGGGCGAGAAACTTGCGGCATAGAGGGACGAATGAGTCTTCCGAGATTCCCTTGTTACCTTGGGCTTGGAAACTTGTCTCTTTATAAGCCGGACTGAGCGGGAACGAGTCGATATCATGAGCATAGCTCGGGACAACATGGCGAAGGACTGGCCAGCGCAGCAACGATTCGCAGCGAAGGGCCGCAAAGAGGAATCGCTCTGGTCGTTTTCCGCTCGGCTGCGCTGCTGGAACCGGCGTCTGATATTGCGTGTTTGGAGAGAACCTTGCCCATGGACTCGACACCAACGGCGCGTGTTGAGACTCGTCTACAGCCAGTGACGAAGGCTCGGCGTTTGAGACTTGAAGGGGAACCCTGTCGTTGCTTTGAAGCATGTCCTTGATTTCGTCGAGGCGATCCATGATCTGGCGGTTCGAAACTCCTGCCTCGGAGCCATCATCTCCCTCGGTATCTCCGTACACACATCTGGCTTTCTGGTGGACGCAGTAGCCGCATCTTGGACGGACGTTGTCGCACTTGGTCTTGCGCGTACGGCAGAACTGACAGGCGGTTACAGCGCGTTTCCTGCGCGTAAAGTCCGTTGTTGTAAGGCGCCGCCGCTTCCCAGAGCCCGTGGACTGGGTTTCGTCGTCATCGCGGCCCTCGTCGGCGGCGTCGGTGCTGGTGACATGGGGAGAATGGCTGCTGGGGTTTGGCGAATTGGCGGGTCTATCGTTGCGCTTCGCAGGCGCGCGGAGGTCGAATGACACCAATGAAGTTGCGCCAAATGGTGGGCTCATGTCTAGCGATACCGACATGTTTGCTTGACTTGTTTGACGGGGGAAACGGGGAAGAACGGGGCTGTCGACGAGATGGGACGCGGGCAAAGATATCCGAAGCCCGTGATCCGCTGGGTTGGGTGTGATCGCGCTATGGCGTTATATTACGTGATCGGCGACGGTTGGTGTTCTAGCCACTTTTGATACAACACCCCTCCTGTAGGAGTTCGCCTCTACCTGGTCTAAATATCATAAAATATAGACTAACTTTAGGTGATTAGAATCGAATTCCAGTAAATTAGAGTCTAAAATTTGTGTAAAGATTCTTTTCATTTAGGTTAGACTTAACCAGAGGTCGATAAGCTGTTCGTGACTCGAGGCATCCATATCAGATAGTGAAGCAAGTACACAAAACCATTCTTTTGGATAATCTCCATCTACAATCGGGATGCGATTTGATTAAACCCACTTGACATTGAGCCTCCATAGAGTTCTAATGCTCGATATCACTTGGAATTAGTCTGCCTCGTCAACCCTTCAGCAATAGTATACATACTCTTAGGCCACCAATCATCTCCCATCTCCCAACAGCCATCAGACCAACAACGGTCACTCATAAACGACACAACCCGTCCCAGCTCCCAGGCCCCAATTCCCCCAATCCACCAGACGCCGTCCAGCAGCATCACCAGGACAAGCCAGTGCGCAAAGATATCCATGGCGAGCTGATGCGTAGCGCCAAACTCATGGTTTCCCCGGTTCTCATCCTCTTTGCTGCATCATCAGCTCTGCGATGGGCGTTGAGTAATCCTCTATAAGCCAGATGAGCCGCTCGAATGAGAGAGATCCACTACGACTGCGCGTGCAAAGTCGATATATAAATCATCGTCCATAGTGAACCTTTGAGCAAGACGAAGTCGAACGCCGTGGCTAGCGGAGCCATACAGGACCAACAAAGGTGCATTCGCCGGCACACGCTCGTAGTAATTCGCAAACGGAATGTCCTCTTGCGTCTGCCGCAGCGAATCCCTATGATGCTGTTCCGCGAGCGTCAAGAGCCTCCGAACCTGCTGTTTATCTTTGTGCGAGCATGTTTCTGGCTTTTCTATAATACCGTGGCACTGTCACACCGCCGCCAAAGCCAAGATGGAGCTCATCAATGGCTTGCTCCGGAACGCGAGGTTTGGAAAGCCAACTTTCAGAGCATACAGATCCTGGCTGTCAAATTCGGTGGCACGGGCAGTGTGTGAGAGGTACTGACTCAGTAACTCTAGTTCAACTGAGTTGAGCGGTGCCGATTGCGCGCTCGTGTGCAGTGTGCTTGGGTCGACGTCGTTGCTTGAGAGGCCGAAAGATGATATGAGAGGAGAAGCGGGTGATGTGGGAGACAGGTTGATGGCGGCTGAAATCCGATTATCAGGACTGAAAGTGAATGGGCTCCGAGGGCGAGGGCGAAATGTTTCGGGTTGTGACGCAGACGACTCCGAGTTGGGTGAGTTTCGCCTTCTGCTGAGGTGAGGGTATTCACAAGACAGGTTCCGATCGATACATCGTGAGCACCGGGGCGTACGCTCATCGCACTATCCGAGACAGGAAGGAATTTCAAATGAGTGATTCGGGAGAATCTGCCTTTTTCCTTCTCTGCTTACAGCCTACACAGCCATGCCTAGATTTCGTATGTGCTCTCCGAAACCTGATACCAGCCACGTCTGGCGTGATATGCGTCGAGGTTAGACAAGACGTAGGCATTCTGATCGGCTCAACTAGGGGTATTTGCAATAAACTTTACACTCAATTTCTCGGGGCTGCATTCAAGCTTTATTATACCAAGACCCGTCTGACTGTTGCAACGTTGGATATTAGGGTTGCTTAGTGCTGGGACGTTGATCCCCGCTAGAGCTTCGCCGCGATGACTCCGCCTCGAAAAGAATTTGGAATGTTTTTTTCCCCAGCTGGATGACCTTTGCGCCTTGTGAGTGGCCTTGCTAAGCCACGGCGATTACGGGGGGTAAGCGTCTATGGAGTGCAAAGGAAAGGGAATCAGTTGATGGGAGGTGACGTTGATTGAAAATACCAAGAGACTTGTCGATGGAGATAAAGTGAGTTTACTGGGGTATTTACGTAACATAGCTTTCCTTGATAATACTAGGCAGTCACGAGAATAATGAATATAGTTCTACTAGGTATAATACTGCTGATTTTAACCGCGCAGCAAAATCAAAGTTACGTGGATGTCTGCTCGGTCCCAAGTGATCCATTGGACTCTATAAAGTACTTTAAGTCTTTTCCTCGTGGTTCCGAGTTATCAGCCTCTTGCTATGCCAACATCCCATTCAATAGTGATATATTACATGGTTAAATTAAGGTCCGTCTTGGGCATTTGCCTTGTTCAGCCTGTCAATCGGAGATACATTCATCTCCAACAACCTCTGTCCGGCCAGAATCTAATCTATTGATCCGAGTTACTGGGTTGTAAGGCTTGTGTATTGAGTGTCTACTATTATCTTTCCCGATGATTATACTAGGTTGCGTTGATCCCCTTGACAGGTGTAACAGAGTTAAATATCTCATAGTTGAATTAACAGTCATTTTCAACTGCAACTTTAAAACTTAATCCCTCGCTGAAGCATACGCTTCCCAGAAACAGCCGCGACACTCTTCACATTCAGACTACACAAGGAACTTCCTACACAAGTCTAGTGTTTTGCTAGTGGCCCGCCAGAGGAGAAATGCATTTACCCCCACGCCTTGCTGATTCAACCGGTGATCCTTCGGGCAAGACGATATGTTGCCGAATCGCCACAGACCCCGTGAGCAGCCGAGACAGCAGGTGACGTTGGTATGAGAAAAAAGCAAGCCGAGGCAATATTTGGGATTAGTACATTCACGGCGAGTTTACCAAGAGTCACTTGTTGCTTCCCAGTCAACGCCTGGACTCCCCGAGCTTCTGATTATTGACATCAGGACTATCAATCGCCAACAGAAACACTTGCACCCGCGACTTACTTGCAATTTTGCCGAAAAGGGGGTCAGCCTCGGGCTCATATCATTCCACGACTCCTTCGCCTGTCGTTCTCCTCTGAACATCCACGCTCAATTACAGGCAGTTCACCATGGCACCTCAGACAACGCGAGATCAGCCAGAGATGGCCCAGGTTGCAAAAGGCGTCCTAATCGCCTCTCCGCCCACCGAGACACACCAGATCATCAGACGCATGAACGCAGCCTACGACTGGACCGGCCCCGATGACCCAGACAACCCCCGCAACTTTCCGGTTATTGGGCGCATCCTCAGCATCGCCGTCATCACGTCGCTGGCCTATGTGAGCGCGTTCGGGGGAGCGATATACGCCCCCGCTCAGACTGCCGTGATGGAAGAGTTCCACCAGAATCACCTCGTCGGTGTGCTACCGCTGTCCTTGTATAATCTGGGACTGGCATTTGGACCGCTCGTTGGCGCTCCCCTCTCCGAGACGTATGGGAGAAAAGCCGTGTTTGTGGCCACGACGCCGATATTCATTCTCTTTATGGTGGGTGCTGGCTTCACCAAGAGCATCACCGGCTTAGTCGTCTGCCGCTTCTTTGCGGGCATGTTTGCATCGCCGAATATCAACAACGCCTCCGCTACCATACTCGACCTTACCGCGTCTCGTTATCGCGGGGCAAGCCTTGGCATCTACTACTCGCTGCCATCTATCGGCGCCACGACTGGTCCTCTTGTGGGTGGTTTCGTCGTGAGATCTTTGGGTTGGCGATGGACGCAGTGGGTTGCCATCTTGACTACTGTTGCTCTCTACATCCCCGTGTTATTCACAAAAGAGACATACAAAAAGGTCGTCCTTCGCCGTCGCGCCATCAGAATGGGTCTTTCAGATACCTCTTCTCAGCAGACATCTGTATCGAAAACTGTGCGCCATTTCTTTACGGTCCTCATCCTGCGACCCCTCCACATGCTGTTCACAGAACCCATTGTCACGCTGGTTAGTCTGTATAACGGTTTCATCTTTGGCCTCTTGTACACCTTCGTCACATCTGTGCCCTGGATCTTCAGCCATTATTACGAGTTTAGCGAGACGAGCGGATCGCTGTCTTATCTGGGAGTTACATTAGGGACTCTACTTGCATGCGTTCCATTCGTTCTTATTGACTTTTGCTTCTATCAAAAACGCCTGACACGATGGCAACAAACCCGCGATGAAAGCGATCCCTTGCCGCCCGAGAACCGGCTCATATCTGCAATGGTTGGCAGTTTTCTCTTGCCAGCCAGTCTGCTCATCTCAGGATGGACGGCAGAATACCGCATCCATTGGTTTGTGCCCGTGTTCTTCCAGGGCATGTCAATGATGGCATCTTTACTCGTCTACGCCGGCGTCAACCTCTTTACGCTGGATGCCTACGGTCCCCTGTACGGCGCCTCGGCCTCGGGTGCGATGATGCTGAGCAGATACACGCTGAGCTTTGCATTCCCGTTGTTCGCTTTACGCTTCTTCCAAGCTTTGGGCGCGGGGTGGGCAACCACTATACTAGCATGTTGCACTCTGTTGATGGCGCCTATTCCTTGGTGCTTTTGGGTCTTTGGGGAACGGTTGCGAAAGCGAAGTAGATATGAAACGAGTTCATGAACACTGTACGTACGGATGGAACATGGGATATGCACTGTATGCTGTCTTATACTACCAAGCACTGAGAAAGCCTCCAATTGTTTATAAGTATTTGCTACAGCGACCGTTTGACTTTTAAATTTCATTGTCGGCTCGCAACACCATCCATCGTTGAGGGTATTACTCATTATCTTTGGAGTTTATATATTCTTTGAGTCCTTATGTTTCCTTGCTAGATGGGTCTTCTTATTTCTCGAGACCAAGGACAAGGCTCTACAGCAGATAGATAACATCTTTGGATGTCACGTACGGCAAAGGGAGACGAAAATTATCCGATCTTGGGTTGATAGCAGAGCAGGATTAGAGTGGCCCTATTCAATGTCTGGGCGGTGAGATGAAGCCGTCTGAGGAGGTCGGGAAAGCAAGAGACGGAAACCACTCCGCAACCTCTTGTATCTGCTTTCTGCTGCTGTCATCGCCCTGTTTAATATCATTCATATCTAATATATCTTGCATGGAATAATCAACCAAATTTCTGGATGGAATCATTCGATAGATTTATTCAAAACCGTTTGAATAACTCAAGGATAAGATTGCTCAAACTGTAACGCATAGACCAGATGTCATAGGTACTATCTAGTCTTGTCAAAGGACGGCTTGTCTTGAACGGAGCAAGACCAGTCTGAAACCTTGGTTATTTATGAAGGACAAAAGCTTGAGAAATCAAATGTAGATATAGTTACAGTATTCTTAATAGAATGCTCTCTCTTAGGATCAATACCCAGGCGTTAGGCATGTTGCTCGCTGAGTATACCGGTTGAGGAACTGCGACCTTTGTTCGATTTGGAATACATACATTTCGCTACAAGCTTCTCACACTACCACGTAATAACGGATCTAACACTTGATGAGAAGGTTAGACCTCTCCTAATAGATAATCCCACCCTATGTCTTCCTCTGGAACATCCATTGTCCACTCGGCCGGCCGCTCGTCGATGCCTTTCCCACCATAATGGTCAAAGGGACACCATCTGCCCATTCTTGCTTCACACTTTATGTTCATAACCTTCAGCACCGACATAAACTTCTCGCCAGGAAGGATCTGTCCGACTTCACGAGTGAAATCGTGGTTAACGGCGACGCCGTACAGGTATACCTTATTCAGGGCCGCGAATGGTGCCCTTTGGTCCTTGATGACAATTCCGATCGCTTCCATCAGCAATTCGCTTCCAACACCCTCCATGTTGGTCTCGACGTACTCTACTGATGTCGCAGAGAATGGGGTGGTGATCGCTGCCGCTGGTCTTTGCTCCAGTACCAAGGTCTCAAGCGTCTGCCTCGAGGCTTGAAGAATAGCCACCCAGCTTGTCAAGCTGAACACCTCAGCCCGGGAAGAATAAGTCAATACATATTGACTATAGAGAGAGTTGTTATCCGAGGGCTGGCCGAGATACAGGTGGCGCAGCTTGGGCAACACAACGCCTTCGGGGGGTAAAAAGTCGCCCAGAGGTCGGGGAACAAGACATTCTGCTATGAGGCTGCCATAGTCCGAAGCATCGTCATCGTCCTCGGCCAAGTTTTCGCTGGCCAGTGGCGAGAAGGCTGGGTCGTCGTGAGGCTGGCTGGAGATGGGACGGTCCAACAAGCCGAGCTCCAGGCATTCGATGGTCGCGCCAGATCGGAGGATCCATCTGACGACAGCTCGCGGGATGTTCCCAAAGAGCTTGACGTAACGGAGGTTGGGCAGGGGAGGTGCTGTAATCTCCGGGACAAACTTCTCATCCTCGTCGTTGAGGTAGTAGGATGCCTGGAGCTCAAGGGTTTCGAGCTTCGTAAAGAACGGAAGAAGCTGCCAGACAGGAAGCATGGCATCCACACCGTGTGCATTCAGACACGGTTCTCGAAATGGAACAACAGGAGTGCAGAGATGCCTGATGTGTGCCGTCAGAGTTCTGAGCCGGTCTCCATCACGGACCCGAGTTTCATGTAGCCCTTTAAACAATGCCTCCGCCTTCAACTCTGTGACATAGTCCGCAAGATACTCTTCTGGCGACGTGCGGTGGTAGACGCGTTCAGACGCGGGCCTGTAGGAGGGCGGGATCGCCTGGTACCTGGAGGGTCCGTGGAATCTCTCTTGGTGCAGCTCAATGTCGTTCCACAGCAGAGGCTCAGCCAGGGCCTGTGTGGTTTTGCAGGTGAGGCAGAGAGCGAAGAGATCATGCACCGAGAGATGGGGGATGATGTTGAGGATGATTTCGGAGGGCAGAGACCCAAGAAGTGACGACATGTTGACGAGAGATTGGGTTCTGGGGAGTGCAGACTTGTCGAGGCTTCCTGAGGGTCATTTGGGTGATTTTGCAAAGAACTCGGAGACTATATATGTTAATCACCTCACCGATCAGAGCTTAATCAAGGCCTGGTGAAGGATAGTTCTGTAATAAAGCTAGATTGGCTGTGGATGCCTTCATCTACGCGGAATAATCTCTCGTTGGTTCTCAAAAGCTGGCTGAACCTAATAAATACGTGCCTTTGAATGCCTTCCTGTTTCATAGTTACATAGGCTTCAATTAGACTCGCCCCTAGTGTGGGGAATCCTTACCTTTTGCGTGATCTAGTTAACTCTGCGCCCGCAGCGCAGTTCCCACGGTGATTATCCTAGGACGAGGCACCGACCAGTAATCCTTATTAGTGGTTGTCCTTGAAAGGATAGTTGTGCAAGTTATTCCGGTATATTGCTGAGACCAGGTAGCTGTCTGGACTTGGAGGTGGGTTTACCTTGTTATGTGCTGCCGCTCACGACTCTTGGGAAGCTAGACTACTAACTTCTTCGATTGGCTTTTGAGACGAAAATTGACAGTATACTGATCACTGTGAATCAGCTTCTTTAGTAACCAGGTGACCAAGGATGTAGGATAAATAAGAAATCTCTATTTTCTGTTATAAAGCTCTAAAATCTACGTCGTTCATATCATAGCAGGCAGATGATTGATTACACAAATAAAATAAAAGATCAAACCGCTGGACTAAAAGAGTCGCGACTGATCGCAATCTATGACCATCTCTTAACCTCACAACACACACGCAACCAACAACGCCCGAAGACACGGAGCTAGCCACTCTAGTGCGCCGCGATACAGCTTGGTGCGAAATCTATGGTTGGAGTCGTCTTGCGGCGTAATGGGCGGCTTACAGCGCGTCTTGGTGCGGCGCTACGGCGGCTCGCTGCGGCGGTTTGGATGACACAATGCGCGACATGGTCTTCCCTCGCTGACGACGGATCCCTCGGGTACGCAGAAACGGACAGACGGGCTTCTTCTTCTCTCATCGATCACGCAGAGACAAACTACAAGTCATCAACATGTCCAACCTAAAGACTCTAGGGAAGTTCGGCTACACGGACACGGGCAGCGTGGCGGACAGCTCCGACTACACCACCGTCTTCCTCATCCACGGGTTTGGCTTCCATGGCGGTGAGATCTCAAACGGCCCATCTCTGTCACTTGGCTAACCATGGTCCTTAGCAAACTTCCATAAGATGCTGCCGTTCGTCTCGAGCAGCAATGCCCGCCTGGTCTTGATCAACCGCCGCGACTTTCCCGGCTCCGAGCCGTACTCTACCAGCGAAGTAGGCCAGCTCAAAGAGATGCTCGGAGCGCCGAGCCTCGTTCAATTCGATAACTTTATGCGAGAGCGCGCAAAGGAGATTTATGAATTCGTCTGCGCCTTTGTGAAGCAAGAGTCAATCCCCGTGGCCAACGGACATCGCGGCGGTGTTGTCTTGACTTCGTGGTCGTTTGGCGCAGTATGGCTCATGGCATTCATGTCCAACGTCGGCTCCTTTCCCGTTGAAGATGTAGACTTGACCAAATATATGCGACGAGCAATTCTCTACGGTGAGATGCCACAGAAGCAGCAGCTCAAAGTACTGTGCTGATCGAAGCCTCAGATCCCCCCTACATCTGCTTCGGCTATCCCCCGCCCGAAGACCCCTACTCGGCATTCTCAGATGAGTCAATCGAACCCCAGGACCGCCCAGAGGCTTTCTTCAAGTGGGTGTCGGGTTACTACACGCACGACTTCGCTACTGGGACACTGGAAAGACGGTCGCCATCCACTGACGTGTCCTCGACAGTCGCAAGAATGACTCCGGAAGAGATGCAGGCTTGTGTGCACGCGGATGCCGCAGGAGCCGAAGGTACAGATTCCAAGCATTTCGCCCTTGGTCTTGCAACCGACCTGCACTCGCACCTTCGCAGACGCGTCTTCTTCCATGACAACGGAAAAGATCAGCAGGATCACTGGGATAAGCTGCCGATTCAATATCTGTGGTGCGATCGCTCGGTGTGGGAGACGCCCTGGGGGGCAGGGAAGCTTCGTGAGGAGTTGGATAGTAGTGAACAAGCTGGCAAGAAGCATAGAGATGTGCAGATTGTCAGGTTTGAAGGAGCGAACCATTTTGTGAGTTGACTGATCCCATCATCGTGCGTTGCTAACACACGACTCAGCCGCATTGGGACGAACCAGCACGCTTCCTTGAATATATCCTTCGAGAGGAATGAAGAATGCCGAATGGCTTCTTTGTCGGTTCGTTGAGAGCAACTTTAAGATCAGGTAGTTCATACGACCAAGAGGACTATACTCTAAGGCATGGATTGGTTGCCCTCGTCGGCTCTCAATTGATCTCCAGGTACTATACAGGCAATTAGACAGGCATGGTTCGGAATCCCCGGAATGATTGTCGTTGGAAGAAGAAACTCGAAACCTGAGCGGATAACTTGTAATTCATCGCATCTCATCTAGCCCATGCCATTGTAATACAGGCTTCCATTCATTAATCCATCGTCGATGACCCCATGCTATCTCACAGCTTCGACTGAGCCCTCTGAGCCACCTTTTCCGCAATAGCCAACTGCACCTTATCCCGCGGCAACTCCTCCACCGGCCGTCTAGTCCAGTACCTATCCTGCTCCAGGCCCTGCCATATCAACGCCTCGGTGCCCAGTATGAGCTGCCACCCCTTGTCCTCCGATACAGCGCCCAGCCGCGTAAACGGCGTCGGGTTGTAGCACATCTCCAGTATCGCGCCCTTGCGCTCCTTGTCCAGGAACGTCTCCGTCACCCGCCGCGCCAGGACCTCTTCTTCCGTCTGCGGCTCAAAGTCCGGCACGCACGCGACGATGGCGCCGGGCGCCTCGAGGTCTGCGGCCTGCGCGACCGTTTTCACGTGCACGAGGGCGTCGCCGTAGCCGCGCTCCACGCAGTCCTTGATGACGGCGTCGACTTCGGCCTCGTCGCGGTTGACCAGGTAGATGTCGGTGACCTCCATCAGCTTCCACAGCGCGTAGATGGCGCTGCGGGCTGCACCGCCGCCGCCGACGACGAGGGCCGGCCGCTTGTGGAAGACGTGCTCTGGGTCGGGGACGTTCTGGTAGAACGAGTCTCTGATGCCGATGACATCTGTGTTGGCACCGCAAAAGATGCGGCGGCCGTCCCGCTCACTGAGATAGAGGGTGTTGCAGGCACCGACGTCGCGGCACTCCTCGGTCAGCTCGTCCAGATACGGGAGGATTGCCACTTTATTAGGCATTGTTACTGAGGCGCCTTGGGAAGTGTCAGCTTCAGTTCATCTCGTCTCACTGAACAGAAGTCTCACCATAAAAGTCGGGATGCTCAGCGAGCTTCATAAAGGAGGGAATGTCTGCAGAGTCCAGACGGACCTGGCCCCATCGCAGGCCAAGATCCTGGTATATGACATTGTGAAGAAAAGGTGACAGGGAGTGTGTGAGCTTCTGCCCAAAGAGGTATCCGTGGCGTTGCAGTTTCGACACCTCGCAGGACGCGAGGGAGTCCCCAGATGGGCAAGACACTTCTTGGATAGACATGATGAGCAATTCTAAGCTGACTCGGTTGGTCTGGTTGTCTCAAGAGCCCGGTACTAGGGCTCTGCTGTCTCTTGTAGTGTCCACTACGAGGCAAGGAAGAATCGAGGGTTCACGAGGAACTCGGCCCAATATCTCGATTCCCCACAGCAGACCCAATGGCTGACACAAGGGTTTTTCCACTCAATATCCATCAGAATCTCTGCTCTCTATTCAGCCGGAGGGCCACATCGCCAATCTGAGAGGGACCGATAGGTTGGTGGCTAAGACCCCACACGCCGTCTGGATAAAGACTTAGCCACGGGGGTATCCGGGGCTGTGAACACCACCATCAAACTTGGCCATGATGTATCCGCAGACAAACAACTTGGCGATAACTGAATACAAGGAGTTAGATTGACGGAAATAGTTTATTCCTCGGCCTTTTCTACCCTCGCGACGGCTGATCCCGTCTCGTGACGGCCTTGATGCGCCATCTTGTCATGGATATCTCGATTATGGCCCAAGTCGATTGGACGAGTTGTCTGTATGCTGAAGAGACTCCCCATCAGGAGGATCCATCCACTCGTTGAACCTGATAAACATGTTGCCACAGCATCAGCGGTAGCCTGTCATCTCGGCCATGTCCATTTCATGCTTATTAGACCCCGCCATGGAGCAAGTTCCGGTTCCCCTATATACCCCTTCACTCGATTCCTGGTCATCCCGACATCAGCACGCATCATTCAGCAGTCAACTCAAGCTCTACTGTAACTCTTCCTTCTTTTCACTTCATCATACTCCATCATGGCACACAAACCGAGCATATGCACAATGTCCCTCGGACGGTGCTTCGCCGGCCATTCCCTCCCCAACAAGCTCGACATGGCGCAGAAATACGGTTTCCAGGGCATCGAGGTCTTTTACGAGGATCTCCTGGACCTCGCCAGGTCCCTCCCCGGCGGTGGTAGCCCCGAGAACCAGATCACTGCCGCTCGAACCATCCGCCAGCTCTGCACAGCCCGAAACCTCACCGTCATCTGCCTCCAGCCATTCATGCACTTTGGCGGACTCATCGACCGGAATGAGCATAAGAAGAGTCTCCGTGAACTACAGCTCTGGTTCGAGTTGGTCCACGCTCTGGGCACCGACTTGATCTTGTTTCCGAGCAGTTTCCTTCCTCTAAAAGAGATCACAGATGATCTCGACTTGATCGCGGCCGACTTTATCGAGGCGGCCGAGATGGGTCTACAAGAGGCACCCGTCGTCAGGTTTGCCTTTGAGGCGCTATGCTGGGGCACAAAGATCGATACGTGGGAGGCCAGCTGGGATATAGTTCAACGCGTTGACACGCCCAACTTTGGTGTCTGCCTCGATAGCTACAATATCCTTGGAAGGATTTATGCCGACCCAGCTTCACCATCTGGAAGGACCAACGGCTGTGAAAAAGCAACAATTGAATCCATCCAGAGACTCCTTTCAGATATTGATGCCTCAAAAGTATTCCTTCTTCAAGTCGCCGACGGAGAAAGACTTTCTCGGCCTCTAAACAGAAATCACCCCTTCTACAGCTCAGAACAGCCGACCCGCATGAGCTGGTCGCGCAACGCAAGACTTTTCTACGGGGAGTCCCAATACGGCGCATATCTACCTTGCAAGCGCCTTCTCAAGACCGTCGTCCAGGGTCTTGGATTCGAGGGTTGGTTGAGCTTTGAGGTGTTTAACCGGAGATTGACAGAGACTGACAAGTGTGTGCCGGAGGAGATGGCACGGAGGGCGGCAGAGTCTTGGATGAAGATGAAGACGGATCTTGGACTGCGGACAGAGGATGAGATACAGCCTAGATCCCAAGCGATGCTGTAATAATCCCATAAAAGCCCCTTTTCATTCATCTTCAAGTACATAGCATTACCACAGTTATCGACTAATTACAATCTCGACTCCGGACTCCTCGGCTTCAAATGCTTCACAGAATACTCAATCGCAGCTGCATACCCATAAGCCCCCAGTCCACAGATCACAGCCTCGGCCTTGTCGCACAAATAGCTGTGATGCCTGAACGCCTCTCGCGCGTGGATATTGGTAATATGGACCTCGACAAAAGGTATGTCCACGCCCACCAGGGCATCCCGAATGGCGACGCTCGTATGGGTGTAGGCCCCCGCGTTGATGATGATGGCATCGACGTTGCCCCGTGCCTCATGGATGCGGTCTACTATTGCTCCCTCCGAGTTGGCCTGGAATGCCTCGAGCGTGGCCGATAGATCTTTGGCTTGGGCTTTTGCCTGGGTTTCCACGTCTTGGAGGGTCGTTGAGCCGTAGATATGAGGCTCTCTTGTGCCGAGGAGGTTAAGATTGGGTCCGTTGACCAGAAGAAGGCGTCGCGACATGCTGCTTTGGCTGGATATTGTTGCTGTTGTTCGTCGTTGACTATAGGGCGCAATTGTCTCTTCCGTCACTTCATCATCCTACGTATTTCAATTGTAAGCATCTCTCCAAGTCTGTTCCCTCTATCTGGCTTCAATCTTCTTCCATCTCGGCGCTTAATCAAGCCCCTGAAGCTTGGCTCACAGCAACGCCGCCCCCGCATGCCCGGTTAAAGCTTCATCCCTCAACCCGCGGATCGCCAACGATGATAGCTATCTGGCAGCTTCCTCTTCCCCACAGCGCTTTTGGTGCCGTAGTGCGGAATGAACCTGGGGACGGCTGACAGCGGCTTTCCAAAGCTTTATCTAATAATCAATGAAACTCGTTGCCGTCGATGCAGGGTCCTGCAAACCATTGACTTCCCGGAACCCAAGCCTGGAAACATTGTAACAATGGATGACCAGCAATTGACCGAGATATATGCTTTTGCCGTGCAGTTAGGTAGAGATGCAGGCGACATGCTTATGGCTGCTGCTCGGAGCCGAATGAACGGTAATGGAGGCTCATCCTCCTCCATATCATATGCTGAGAAAGAGAACTCGGTAGACTTGGTGACCAAGACCGATAATGGTATATGACTCAAGACTGTATCTTGTCTATTCTCATCCGCTGATAATCCTTCAAAGATGTTGAAAGCTTCATCAGGACATCCGTCGCCGACAAGTATCCTGATCATGGGTAAGTTGGCCGCCTGCCAGTAAGCTTAGGCTTCCCACTTACTGACCTCTTTTGCAGCTTCCTTGGAGAAGAGTCATACTCTTCCGGAGCATCTCGAACCTACCTTGTCGATAACCGACCAACATGGATAGTTGATCCCCTCGACGGGACCGTCAACTTCACTCACCTGTTCCCAATGTTCTGCGTTTCGATTGCCTTTGTCGTCGACGGAAACCCCGTCATCGGTGTCGTCAACGCCCCTTTCTTACAACAGTCCTTCTCGTCATGTACGGGACGAGGCGCCTGGCTTAATGAGACCCAGAGGCTTCCGCTTATCCGTAACCCGACTCCTCCGCTGCCGCAAAACGCACCAAGCGGGTGCACTTTTTCATGCGAGTGGGGAAAAGATCGTCGAGATATTCCCGATGGCAATATGATTCGGAAGGTTGAGTCGTTTGTGAACATGGCTTCAGAACTAGGCGGGAGAGGAGGCAAAGGCGGTATGGTCCATGGCATGCGCAGCTTGGGGAGGTAAGCAGCTTATCGTCTCAACCAAGAGTGACTCCTCACTAAACGACCAACTCAGCGCGACTTTGGACCTTGCTTATACGGCAATGGGGTCTTTCGATATTTGGTGGGAAGGCGGCTGCTGGGAATGGTACGTGGAACAAGTCAACTAACTCACATGTCCTGGACAGGCAGTACTGACTTTCGCAGGGACGTTGCTGCGGGCTTCGCCATCCTTGAAGAAGCCGGGGGTCTTGTAACAACGGCAAACCCTCCCAGTGATCCCGAAACGGCCGAGATAGCAAGAGCGCATCTTGGAGGTCGATTATACCTAGCAATTCGGTGAGTGATTCGGCCCATTCCATGACGCATACCATGCTGACGCCATGTAGCCCTGCAGGCCCTTCGGAAACAGAGAGTGGACGTCAGACTCAAGAGCGAACAGTCAGAGAAGTTTGGAAGAGGGTGCGAGAACTAGATTACCAGCGTCCAGGTACATGGAGACAATCATGAGACATGAATAGAATGATATCATGAGCCAACACCTTACCATAATCATCACAAAACAGCCCCCTCAGAAGTTTTCGTACACCACAGATTCATATCAAAAGAGTCGGGACCTCGCATACCAGCCCTCTGGCTACATGCTGTCTAGTTCCTCCATGCGAATGACAAACTGCTCTTGCAATCGCTGAAGGTAGCCTGGCAGTGCTTCCTCACTGCCCGAGTCTCTAGCCTGCTTCAGAGCTTCCTGAAGGTTGAGAATAAGCTTGCGGCGAGCCAAAAGCTTGGCGGATTCTGAGCTGCGTTTGCCTGCTTCCCTCTTGCGCCTAAGGTCTTTCGCCACCTCCTCCGCCTTGTCAATGAATTGTTGAGGTAGCCCAATTGCACGAGCCAGATTTATGCCGTAATGTTCTTCGCCACTCACTGTACCGGATGTGGCCTTGTAAAGCATGGTGATGTGAGGCAATCCATCTTCCGTCGTGGAGCTTGCGGCTGCAAGGTGAAGATTCAGCACACCGGGGCGTTCAGCAAGTACTCGGGTCAGGTCTGTAAAGTGCGTGGCAAACCAGACAGATGCTCTGCTCTGGATCAAGCCCTCCGACATGGCCATTGCAATTGCCAGACCGTCCCTGTTGCTTGTGGCACGGCCCAACTCATCTATCACAGCCAGACTCTTGTCGTCAATGTTCCTCAAGATAAAGGCCATCTCTCGCATCTCAACTGAAAACGTTGAAAGGTTACTTTCAATGTTGTCGTCGAGTGAGACGCGAGCAAAGATGCTGTGGATGATGGAAAAAGCGGCATACTCGGCGGGGACAAACGATCCGATCTGCGCCATGATCTGGAGAAGCGCAATCGCCCGGATATAGGTACTCTTCCCACTCATGTTGCATCCGGTCACGATGTGAAAACAGTGTTGCTCCGTCGCATAATAATCATTAGAGACAAAACTGCCCGCCATGGTCTACCAGGTTAGTTATGTCTATTCCAAGATTAGAAGGACCTACCTTGTCTAGGACCGGATGTCGAGCAGCCTTGAGTGCCAGCGTGCTGGTGATATCGGGTCTCACATAATCCCGCGTGGTGGCGAGCTGTCCGAAAGAAGAGATCATGTCGACAAGGGCAATCGATTCGCATACTCGGAATAGGTGCGGTACTTCGTGACGGAGTTCCTTCAGCAGGTTCTGCACGACAGCATCGCTTCGTATCACCACCTCATTTGAAGTATCCGAGAGCCTCAGGTTAAGCTTGACAAGGTTCAACGTCTGGCATTCGATCTTGTCCTTCTTCCGTACGGCGTTGATGAAAACATCCGGTAAAGGGCGGTCGTCAAAATCGGCGGCTCGAACACGAAGCCAGTACTTGCGACCGCTGTCGTACTTGAGATTGGCGTCAATCCCGTGTGCCTCTACCCATGGTCAGCGATATGCTCTCAAGATGAAGCTCGGACCTGTACCGTTCAGCTCATCCATATGCTTATGGATCTCTTCGGTGAGTTCTTTGTACGTCTGACGGGCTAAATCTAGCATGCCGCTGATGCCTGGTTTGACTGCAAAGGTCCTCTGGTTGCGAAGGTCCAGGGCAGACTTCATGTAAGTGACATCGGCCTCGACGACTTGTCGAATCTTATTGAGGCTGCGGCTCGTAACTTCGGGGCGACAAAGTTCACGAATCTTTGTGAGTAGGATGCTCGTCGCAGGTCGCAAGGCAGTGTAGAGCTCAGGGATGGCTTCAAGGAAAGATTTCACCATCAATACCTGGTTGATCTGTTCTTCTACGTGCTGGACGTCGGCAGTAGAATGAACGATGATCAACTGTATTACAGTTGGCAACAGTCAAGACCGAGATAAATCAGCTTACCTTTGTCAACAGCTTTTCTGTGTCATGGAAGAGTTTGAGAGCTATCTGTTGTCAGTTGGCAGGTCCTGGGTCATCCTTGATTGCAGATACCTTTGCGGATTTCGCGAAACATCTCTTCGTTAGTTGTCAGCTCTTCAAGTGCATCGTAGCGAGGATTAATGAATAGATCTGGACGTGTTGGCGGCTGAAGGATATTACTTCGAAGCATTCTGGATCCCATCGGAGTGGTTGTATGGTTCAACAAGCCGAATAGGGAGTCTTTGGACTTTGAGTTTCGTAGATTTTGCATGATCTCAAGAGATTGAATGGCTGAAATGTCAATCATCATGGTGTCCTCGGAAGGTCGATACTGGATACGAAGAGAGTGTGGCACGAAATTGAGAGAGAAACGCTGCTGGATGTACTTCATTGCCTGTAGTTTGGTCAGATGGTTGCCCTAGTTGCCCAGTCCAAGTACTCACAGCTGCAAACGAGCTGATGGCGTAGAACTTGCCCTGCGTGGCCACTTTGATAGGTTCAATGTCATCTTTGAATGCCAAGTTCTGGATATGCTCAAGCCCATCGAGTTCGGACCAGGCAGCACGATCTAGTGCATCAATCTGGGCTTCTGGGATAAGATCTTGCACCAGGCGAAAGAGGGTGCTGGGGTGGTTTGGGGGGCAGGCAGTAGACATGAAAAGGATACGAGAGGGAGCAGACATCTGAATCTTGTGAATTGTCTTGACATATGATTGATTGTCACAGATCTGACTGATGATAACTTCACCGATCGAGATATTGACAAAGGCTACGCCCACGGCTGGAGAGACACCACGAGCCTCGCTGATAGCGCAGACAATGGTGTGAGACTCATGGAGTCCTAGGATCGAAGATGCCGTGGTATTTCTCGACTTGCGGCCCGAAGCTGTGCTTGGTCGTGTCCCAGGCCTTGCGGTAGAAGGGCGAGAAGTACCAGGTCTAGTACTTGTTCCTGAGGGCGTGTACCCTGAAAACTCGCTGAGGCTTGTTTGCGGTCTCCTAATGACGGAACCACTCGGCGTCGAGGGGGTTTCGAGGCGCGGCTGTCGGCCATCGCTTTGAAAGTAGCTTGAAGTCGAACAGCTGTCAGTTCTTGAGGGTGTTGCGTGTGCCATTGCAGTTGTAGAAGCATCCAAGTCCTGGATGCGCGGTTGATTGCATGCGTGATGCTGTGATGAACTTTCGCGATTAGCAAGAGCCCACGTGTGCACTATGCGCGCTCTGGCGAGAGGATGACAGGGTTAATTGAACATGTGTGATCAAGAAGATTTTGTGATTTAATTTATATGCTTCTTAGGTACCTGCTGCCCAAAGTGCCAGTGCCTTCTAGTCGGTACCAAGTAAAGTGCCTTCCTCATCGTCAATTCACCCTCGCACCGAGGAAGGAAGCATCTCCTGGCACCCGACATTTATCCGGAAATTGCTCAACCCTCCCCGCCAGCGGACAAGTCGGCTCTACTAAGCGCTTAATGACACCGGCTGTCTCCCAAATTAACACATCGTTCTCCCAACGCGTTGATCGCGCGGTTTGCCAACTCATCATGTTTGGCATCCTCGAAGCCGTATCGGTGCCTCACTCGGGCATCTTCAACAGTTATGAAGACCTCTTCAAGGAGCTGAGCGACCGCATGGAAAAGGATGGCTACAAGATTGTCAAGGCCAGATCCCACCGAGGCAAAGTTGGCGGTGCAGACATCCCAGGGAACGACATCGTCCGATGCGATCTTGTCTGCGATCGCGGCGGTCGGCCGTACCGATGCATGGCGACCAAGCACAAGACGACAACCAAGAAGACGGACTGCCCATGGAAGGCCAAGGCTGTCCACAGAAAGACCATGGGCGGATGGGTCTTGACCATAACTTGCGACCAGCACAACCACGAGCCCGGCACCCCAGAACCTCCGACACCCGAGCCTGCGAGCGAAGACGAGAGCAATATCATCGACGAGCTGGAAGGTGAGCTGGGTTTGGACTCGAGTTCGACGCCGCTTCTGACACAAGAGCCAGACGATGGACCTCAGCCTGACCTCGAGACTCAGGCTGCCATCCAGGTTGCGGGCGTCTCCAACGCGGTCCTACGCCTAACCGGCGATACCTTCCATCAGTTCAAGAGCGAGTATCGCAAGATGTCGGCGCCGGAACGGGTCGGAATCCTTGCGCAGATGCAACTCCGGATTGCTGCCATCTACGCGGTCCAGAACGAAGATATTCAGCGACAGCAGAGACAAGATGCTCAAGACAAGCGACACCGTCAGATTGAAGAGACTAAGAGACAATCATCGGCGCAGAAGCAGCGGGCTGCTCGACAACGACGACAAGTAGTGGAGCAAAATCACCAGCAACAACAGCAAGTCCAGCAAGTCCAGCAACAAGTTCAACAGCAACAAGTCCAACAGCATCAGGTTCAACAGCAGCAGCAACAGCAACAGCAACAGCAACAGATGCATGCACAGCATGTTCAACAGCAGCCACTGCCACAGCAAACCCCCCAGGCCCAAGTCCAAGCCCAGGCTCAAGCGCAGGCGCAAGCTCAGGCTCAGGCCATGATGCAATCGCAGTTGTATCTGCCGCAGAATCCGCAGCAGACTCCAATTCCAGTGCCGGGTATGGACATGCCGCAGTTTCAGCACTACGCTGGCCCCCCAAAGAGGATGCGCACACGGCCGTCACACGGTGCGCAGCAGAACCAGTAGCGGTGACAATTTGGCGTTTACAGGGGACTCGGCGCGTATGTTTTTATGATGACAAGGCAAACATTGTACGGATCTACATTGAAAGACGGGGTTTCACAGAGGAGAACGGACGGACATGACACTAATAAGTACGCGTGGAAATCATGGTCAAATTTGTTTAGCATTCATAGAGCCGAATGTGGACGAGCAATTGCTGGCTGCAGCTCTTGACCGCCAAAATTTCAAAAGATTTTGCCAAACAGCCCCACCATCCCGCCTCGATTCTGATCAAGAACCTTCGCTTAGACACAAATCTTCTTAACTATGGCGACAGTTATTCCCCCGCCATCCAAGCGGCAAAAGCGAGAGGTGCTTGAGCGCTCTCAGATCCAGCAAGATGTCACAGCTATCGCCGCCGGTCCCGACGGGTCCTTCAAGGCCCGATTCCTTGACGGAGATGGCAAGCAGATGGCCGATGTGATTGAAGTTCCCCTCGCCGACGCTTCAGAAAAGAACCTTTCGCTGCTGTTGAATACGCTGCTCGCAAGGGTATGTTTTTTCCATGTTGTTATGTTGACGTGTTCCATCGCTAATATTGTGCGACCTCGCAGGAAAGGGAAGAATTCCTCCCATACCGTTTCCGAATTCATATCCCCGGCTCGGACATCATTGTAGACCAGTACCCCACCGATCTCCTCCAGCTTCTTCGCGACCATGGTATCGAGAATCCGTTCGAGACGACTGTCACCCTCAGCGCTGAACCACAGGCCGTCTTCAAGGTCCAGGCCGTTACGCGCATGTCACATCGGATGCCTGGCCATGGCGAAGCGATCCTAGCAGCACAGTTCAACCCTAGAGACAGCAGTCGGCTGGCGACTGGATCTGGTGACAAAACGGCGCGGATATGGGATACTGATACCGGAACACCCAAGTACACCCTCGCGGGCCATACTGGCTGGGTGTTGGCGGTTGCTTGGTCTGCGGATGGTGCTCGGCTCGCGACCGGAAGCATGGACAAGTCCGTCCGTCTCTGGAACCCCGAGACAGGAAAGGCCTCGGGAAGTCCCCTGACAGGTCACCAAAAATGGGTGACCAACATTGCCTGGGAGCCCTATCACCTCTGGAGAGACGGCACGCCGCGAATCGCGAGCGCGAGCAAGGATGCAACGGTGCGCGTATGGGTTGTCAACACCGGCCTGACCGAGCATGTGCTGTCAGGGCACAAGAGCAGCGTCAGCTGCGTTCGCTGGGGAGGAGAGGGCCTCATTTACAGTGCCAGCCACGACAAGACGGTTCGAGTGTGGAACGCTGAGAAGGGTACTCTGGTGCACACCCTGTCCGCTCACGCTCACTGGGTGAACCATCTCGCGCTTTCGACCGACTTTGTTCTGAGGACTGGATTCTACGATCACACACCCGTGCCTGACACTGAGGAGGGAAAGCGGGCCAAGGCAAAGGAGAGGTTCGAAAAGGCTGCAAAGTTCCAGGGACGCATCGCAGAGCGGTTGGTCACGGCTAGCGACGACTTCACCATGTATCTCTGGGACCCCTCCCAGGGAACCAAGCCCGTTGCGCGGATGCTGGGACACCAGAAGCAGGTGAACCATGTCACGTTTTCCCCAGACGGCTCTCTCATTGCCAGTGCCGGCTGGGACAACCACACCAAGATCTGGAGCGCAAGGTAAATAAACGACTCCCATCCTAGACAGTTCTGCAGGCTAACCGGCAACAGGGACGGCAAGTTCATCAACACGCTCCGCGGACACGTAGCTCCCGTGTACCAGTGCGCCTTTTCGGCAGACTCGAGGCTTCTGGTGACGGCGTCCAAAGATACGACGCTCAAGGTGTGGTCGATGGCCCAGTGTAAGCTGGCTGTGGACTTGCCCGGCCACCAGGACGAGGTGTACGCGGTGGACTGGGCGCCGGATGGCAAGAGGGTTGGCAGCGGAGGCAAAGACAAGGCGGTCCGGCTCTGGCGGAATTAGAAGGCCGAAGGCATTGCTACTCTACATTTTCATGGACAAAGATACCCCTGAAGTTATTCAGTCCCTGGCGAAACTACTGTGCCATCCAGGCGTGCATGTTTCAGAAGCCGGTTCCACTAACAGGTTTCCCGACTTTGTTCTCCAGGGCGCAGCAGAGAAAGGCGTGCTTATCTCAAAGATGTGATCGATTCTACGCCGTACAACGCGTGGCACCATAGGATAGTCTACGATTGCTCACGTCCCTGAACAACTGGGCATGGCAGACCCCCCAAATACCAGGCAGTCGATTCTACTTCTCCCAAGACTAAATCGTGGGGGGTACATACGGACCAAAGATGACAGATCATGCACGTACGGGAGTTGGTTGCTCTGCTCTAGGGTTTGTGACGACAGGGTCGAGGTGCAGCCAGACCTTGGTCCCACAGGCACATCAAGTGCCATGGAGCCCTGTCATGGTCTGCTTCTCTCTCTAGGCGGCGGGTACAGCCTTTTCTTGAACGCCCCGATAGAGCCAATATACTGCGCTGTGCTTGTAAGTGGGCGGTACGGTGCGGTGCGTTCGTGGAGGCTTGCAGAAAGGGCGTCGGCGTCTGCGTCAACGTGTTTGAAGATGTGGCAGCCTGTGACGCTCATAGGTTCGCTTGTGCTGACTGGGGGCGCAAGCTTTTTTTTATAGAAGTTGTCACACTCCGAAGGAATCCCGGCCAAGAGGTGGGAGGAGGAATGAAGTGATGGCGGGTCGAGAGTGAAGCTCACGATAGCTTCGAAACATCTAGAAAGTGGTGTTGTGGGGTAGCATTGGCACCTAACAAGGGTTGAAGCTTGCAACATGTTACCTTTTCTCGGGCCGTTATTTGACACTCATCAGCACAAACCTTGCGGTCTCTAGAAATAACTAGAAGAATCAGTATTAGCTTTCCAGGCACCGTAACAGCGGCAGTTAGTTGGTCCCTCTTTCGCCTCCACAGGACGCAAGAAGCATTATTACAATAGCCTCACGCTGCACCAGCACAGATCAGGAACAAACCAGGATCTGTCCAGCGTCCCCCTCGTCGGGTCTTCTCGGGCCCGGTCCGGCAGTGCGTTTTTCTGGGCACGACAGGCCCAAAGCCCATGGATTCTCTGGGCTTCCTGCAGGAGTTGCTGCGAACAGCACCACGAGGCTTCTCCACCGATCATGAGTGGATGAGACGGGAACCACACCCCGGAAAGCAGCGGGACTCGGGGCAAAGTTTACGTACGTAGGTACCCTAGAGAGGGTGAACGACGTTTTGTGAGATTTTAGAGGTTTCTTAGGTTAGTTGCATGGTGAATCACCGGTCTGCGGGGCGGGACATGACAGCGGGTGCAGATGGACGGGGAAGAGGTCATATGGGATTGGACGAAGGTTGGTTTTCTCGGGCAGTTGAAGGCAAAGTAGAAGACATCGTGGACTCTGACGATGATCAGGTACTTGGCTGGCTCACAAGATTGGCCAAAACGCGGGACTCGATCGCCGAACATGTCCCCATCGAGCCGGTCCCGTCGCGGACGCCCGAGGGAGCCCGGGACTCCGGCCGGCTGTGAGAACGGCCCCAAGGCTTAGGTGAAAGCCGAAGAACCCTGCTTCTGAGACGGAACATCTCCCACATTGCGTTCCTGGTACGACTAGTATCTGATTGAAACATGTTGACCCAAGATACGGCGGACAAGAAGGTCAGATCATTCACATTTGCCCGTGAGTGTTTGTTGGATGGATGCCCATTTGGGGAGGGGGCATTGCTGATGGCTTGCAGATGAGACACATGGCTTAGACATTTGTAGCCATGTTTCTCATCACGGCATAGGAAGTTCGCCTCGAGGTATGTTTGGCTGCTGTGAGGCTGTTGATCTGACAGCTGAGGGATTCAGACTGGGTGACGCGGATGCTGACTGAGACTAATGTGATGACGACTCGTCCAACATCATGATAATAAACAAACTTGCCATTTCACTGGATCCCAATTCCCATGTGACACGGTCCTCACTTCTACCCCAAGATGCTTGGGCCTAACCCGTTATCCTGGGGGCGTTGTTGCGTTCCAGGCTTTGTAGCGGCACAGGAGATACTCCACCAGAGCTGGACAGGACAAGACGGGATGGAAGCTGCGGGGTGCAGTCGAGCATGGTCCCCGGCATGATATAGGGTCCCCTGAAGATCCCTTCTCTTTCTCTGGGGTGATGGGATTCTTTTGCTGCGATGGCGCGTTAGATGTGCTGATCAGCTGCGTACTGTTTTGATGGGCTTGAGTGAGTATAGGTCTCTGGAGTAACAGCCAGCCATTGCAGCCAGCCAGGAACAAAGAAATACTGTAAAAGTATTTGCACCAATATCTTGGTCAAACATCAGACCAAGAACCAAATCATCGGCACAAAAGAAACAAAAGAGCGCGAAATACTTCCTTGCGTCAGCAACAGTACAGCATCGTAGGACGCCACCGACCAGGTCCACCAAGATATCGCCCATGCATCACCTACCCCAATCGCATGGCCCGGGCATGTGGATCTGATTTGAGGCCCAGCATCGGTGGGAGGCCTGTGACGGCTAGAGGAGAGTCGTCACAACTAGCAGTTGTCGTATTTTGTCCCTGGGAAGAGTGGAGACAAGAAAGACCATATGCAAACGGGCCGTAAGAGACGGCGTGCAACATGGCAGACGGGCCGGTGCAGCAGCGACAAGGGGGTGAGACTCAATCCATATCTTGGGGGCAGCAGAGATTACCTTGCTTTTTCCCATTATTCTCCAAGCGGAGGCGATTGTTCGCGCAAGAATGCACAATCTGGAAGTTCCCGTGTTGGACAAGAGACATCTGAATGGACAGTTGGGCTAGTCTTGGCGCGAAGGCGTGTGCGCGAGTTTCTGATGACGATGCGGCCGCTGCCATAAGCAGTACTAGTAGAGTTATAAAAAAAAACATAAAGAATAGCCGGTCGAGAGGCGCGGGACCCCGGATACGATGCATCGTGAGTGGCAAAGACGTTGAGCGATTGGACAGGGTTGAGATGCACGACGAGGAGGCTGTTTTCATTGGTTTTTTTTGTTCCCTTGTCTTTTAGGTTGCTGTTGCCGGTGGTTTCATTCTGTGTTGCTGTGACTATTGTCGATCGTCGCTTTTACATAGTCGAGCCGGCATTGTGCAGCTCCATATTAGTCAAGATGCTACCCGGCATCAGGTGAATGCGCGTGCATGGGCTTGAGTGCATGATCGTCCAAGCAGACAGAGGAGGGTGTGTCGATTCCAGGAGGAAAGCCTATTCTGGAAGTTGAGGGGAAATAACGTTTGTGGTTTGACAGTTGATGTGCTGATGGACCAGCGCTCTGCTTCCCTATCCGCACCACCAACCTCGATCATTCTCAGCCCGGAGGCACGTCTTCCGTCTAGACATTGGATTGATCATGCCTGGATGGTCCTAGAACTGCTCCTTCCCCATCAATCAACTCACCTAGCACTCTGTAACAGGTATCACCCCCATCCTGTAGTTGCCCTACCGGCACGCCTACCACACCCACCAGTAAAGTAATTATCAAAACGCTGGCCTTGGTGGTGGCATTCCCAAAGCAAGTGGCCATAATCAGCAGCAAAGCAGGGATCCTCACCCATCATCATCCATACATCATCCCTGCTTCCCTGCCCCCCTCCTCTTCCGCCTGGGCCCGTCTTTAGCCTACCCGCTAAACGCAGCCCAACCCAACCGACGGGTCCGTCAACAACAGAGCAACAGAGAGAGCTCCATGGTGCAAAACCCACCCGCCGCCGTGCATCGGTCGAAGCTCCGAGTTGCTGTTGCTGTTTAATTGTCACCTGGAAAAAGAAGTAAGTTGCCTAATTACCTTACCACAGCTAGTAGAGAGAGAGAGAGGGCCCGCGATTGGGTACCTAGGTTAGAGTCAGGGCCAGAAAAATAGGAAAACCAAGATTTTTATACCGAGCCTCGTCCCCCCTCCCTCGTCGTCCTCGTCTTCCCCGCCCCCTCATCCATCATCATCAAGCAGCTTTTTTCTCTCTCTCAGGTCTTTCTGCCACTTGGACCTGGCGGATCGCGGACCAAAGCCTCCTGGTCCCTCTCAACATTTACTGGATCCCGATTTGATCCATGCGGTGATTGCCCAGAAAACGACGTCACGACTCTCTCTGTCTGTTTCTGTTGAACTGCCCTGCCCTTTTCCTGTTTCTGCGGCCTTGACGCAGTCGCACAATTACACAACAACCTCAGTTTGCTACAGTCTCATTCTCCACCTGGCGGAGGATTTGGCCAGGTACCAACCGTTTTTGGAGGCTCAAATTCATCATTCCTGCGCGCGCAAAACATCAAGCGAGCATTACGTCAGTGCTCCCGGCCGCTTTTTCCCTCTTCCCCGGCTTCAAAAAACCACTGGCCTTGCATTCATCCATACTAACAGGCCCTGTCTTCGGTCTTACAGGTTCTCCCCTGTAGAGAGCTTCAAGCATTTGCTCTTCTCGCCGGAAAAAAAAAAGGAGAAAACTGATAAGCAACGACCAAGGAGCCGTCCAAGCTTGGGCGCAGCACTCTTAAACCACCCGACGCATCTCACGACACGGCACGACGGAGCTCAGCGCTCGCGATCTCGGAGATTTACTTCCTCTCGCCTTGTTGCCAACAGTAACTTCACAAGCTTTGTCTTTTTCTCAAACTTGATCTTCTATTTGCGGCTCAGCTTCGCATCCATCCATCCATACAGCTTCCCCTCGGTTCCGTCTGCTGCTGATTGCATCTGCGACAAAGAGGCGTTTTGCCTGCGACAAAGCGACATCAAAGCTCAACAAAAAGCAACACCATTTCTACCACTTACATTGCCGAATTCCCCCTCCACATGAGATCGTCATACGGGAGTATTCAAGAACATCAACATAAATCGGATTCTGTCGCCGAGCAAGACCTGGTGCACAGCTACCACCCAAATCACTTACATACTCGCCCCTCGCATCGCCAATTCCGCCCTATACGCGCTTCTCACACATATTCTTAGCCCAAAATGACTGTCTTTGTGTGTTCTCTGTACGTTTCCCTTCCAAGCATGATCCTGCTGGCCTTGACCCCTCCCCATCGGAGCAAGCTCCCCCTCGATCGTGGCTAACCTACGGACAATAGCTTCCTTCCCAAAACCATCCACTTCACCCTCCCCGGTACTCCTCCTCCCGGCGCCGATCCCGTGAGACGAGCCTCCAATCTTCCGAAGCCTGCAAAGGCTACTTCGGCCCCTTCACGACCTACCACCCTTATTCGCCAGCCCAGTCTTTTCCAGGCCCAGACCGATATAACGCCTCCTCATACCCCGACCGAAGAGCCTGGCTCGCCGAATCTGTTCGCCAACGAGGATGGTTTCCGTATACAATTCCCGCACGCCGCGGGTTCGGCCGATGATGAAGAGTCGCAGTCTTGGGGCAGCCGGGCCAACCAGCCCAAATCACGCGCCAACTCGCCTCCTCCCGCTGCCCTCGCCGAAAGCAGCCGCACGTTGAAAAAGGCCAGAGAACTCGGCCGTCAGGGCATAATACAACCCAGGTCTCTCGTCCGCAGCGATAGTCACGACCGCGTCTTTGCTTCGGCAAACTGGCGGGTGGTAAGTGCGGATCAGGGCAATGGAGGGCTACGCAACGCTGCCGAGGCCGCCTCTCGCGATGGCAAGCTCGACGATTACACTTGGGTCGGCACCTTGGGTATGCCGACCGACGCCCTCGATGGCACCCAGCAGAAGCAAGATATTGAGGATACTCTTGCCAACGACCACGGCATGCTGAGCGTCTTCTGCTCCGACAAGGACTTTGACGGCCACTATGCTCACTTTTGCAAACACATCCTGTGGCCTGTCTTCCACTACCAGATCCCCGACAACCCCAAGAGCAAGGCATACGAGGATCACTCGTGGAAATACTACGTCAACGTCAACCAGGCCTTTGCCGACCGCATCGTCAGCAACTGGAAGCGCGGTGATGTTGTCTGGATCCATGACTACCACCTGCTTCTCGTCCCCGGCATGGTCCGCAAGAAGCTTCCCGACGCCAAGATCGGCTTCTTCCTGCACGTCGCGTTCCCCTCTTCCGAGGTGTTCCGGTGCCTTGCCGTCCGAAAGGAGCTTCTGGAGGGCATGCTGGGTGCTAATCTCATTGGTTTCCAGATTCACGAGTACGGGCGTCACTTCCTTCAGACCTGCAGTCGTCTCTTGTCAGCCGAGGCGACCCCCGATGGCCTGCAGCTCGAAGACCGCTTCGTCGACGTGATCCATCTTGCCATTGGCATCGACCCCGTCAGCCTTCGCCAGCACCTCGAGGATGAGAACGTGTCCAAGTGGTTGGATATTATGCAGGAGCGTTACAAGGGCAAGAGGCTTATTGTCGCCCGTGACAAACTTGACCACGTCCGCGGCGTTCGCCAGAAGCTGCTCTCGTACGAGCTGTTCCTCAACAAGAACCCTCAGTGGCGCGAAAACACTGTCCTGATCCAGGTCGCCTTGTCTTCTAGCGAGAAGAACGACCTCGAGGCCACCGTCTCCGACATTGTCACCCGGGTTAACTCATCGTGGGCCAATCTCGCGTACCAGCCTGTGGTTTACCTCAAGCAAGACATTGACTACGCTCAATATCTTGCCCTGTTGACCATTGCAGATGCTCTCATGATCACAAGTCAGCGCGAAGGCATGAATCTGACGTCTCACGAGTACCTATTTTGTCAGGATGGCGAGCTTCTTCCCGACAAGAAGCATGGCTCTCTGATTCTGTCCGAGTTTACCGGTACCTCGTCCCTCTTCAACAAGAACGAGCTGGTGGTGAACCCCTGGGATTATCGTCAGTGCGCCAATGCCATCAAGCAAGCCCTGGAGATGGGTGAAGAAGAGAAGGAACGGCGATGGCAGAACCTCTACAACCGCGTGATCAAGCACACGGGCTCTCACTGGTTCTCCGAGTTCCTCACCCGTCTGGACGTTGTCTACGAGGAGCAGCACAAGCGAGACCAGACGTCTGTCCCTCGCCTGTCCGTTCAGTCGGTGTCTTCGAAATACCTCAAAGCACAGCGCCGCCTCTTTATCATCGACTACGAGGGCACTTTGGTGAGCTGGGGTCCCGTTAACCAGATCATCCCCGTCAGCCCTCAGCGAACTTTGGATGTGCTCAACGACTTGCTTCTCGACGAGCGCAACACCGTCTATGTCATGTCTGGCCGTCGACCTGATGAGCTCGACCGAGTCTTCCGCCGGGTCCCGAACCTGGGCCTGATGGCTGAGAACGGATGCTTCCTCAAACCTCACGGCAGTGATTCGTGGACCGCAATGGCAGATCTCGAGCACATCAAGGACTGGAAGGAGTCAGTGCGGCCCATCATGACATACTACCTCGAGCGAACCCCAGGAGCCGAGATCGAAGAGCGCCGCTGCAGTCTCATCTTCCACTTCAAGAGCGCCGAGGACTGGGAGAGTGCCTCGCGTCAGGCATCGGACTGTGCGAGCCATGTCAACGACGCCTGCGAGTCGCAGCGTGTTCATGCTATTGCCCTGGATGGCTGCATCGCGGTGGAGCCCATCGACTGGACCAAGAGGACTGCGGCCAGGAAGGTGTTTGAGAACCTCAAGAATCAGATGGGCACCAGTGAGGCCAACCAGACCGCTGTTGACTTTTTGATGGTGGTCGGTGACGGACGAGAGGATGAAAAGGTGTTTAAATGGGCCAACGCGCTGCAGGACGATGGATCTGTGCAGAACGTTGTCACGGTCAGCCTCGGGAACCGCAACACCGAGGCAACGGCTACTCTGACGCAGGGTGTTAGTGGTAAGTGTTGATATATCCCGGCTCAGGAATCATTGCTAACTCGATCCAGGTGTCCTTACGTGTCTCCAGCGTCTGGCGGCTCTTGCCTGACTAGAGGTTTATTCTGGAATTCTTGCATGGTATTTGCTTGCATGTCTTTGTGCCGTTGGCGTTGGGTCAGCGGGCGCAGGGAAATTACAAGGAGCTCGACAGCCGATTGCTCCAAAACCACAAAAGATGTAGTTGCCTGATGCATGTTTCTGCTTGCTGTTTATCTCATTTCTGCTTTTGACATGAAAAGAAGGCGTGGTTGGAGGAGAAGATGGCTCAACAGGGACACTACATGAGGGTTTCCATTACTATTTTACCACTCTCGCGAGTAACTTGTTTCTTTTATGACACTCTACTCTTAACAGTGCCGTGTTTGTAACTTATTATCCTTCATTTATTGTGTTAGTGAAGGTTTGGATGGGAATTGGATAGCAGGTCTTTGGGAGATATCATCATTGAATGGAGAATAGAGGTTTAGATTTCATCATAACTTGAGAGGAATGAACATGAATGAACGTTGGAAGGCATCAATATTATTGTTAGTTCTATTAAAGATGTGGTTAGACAGAGCCACGATTCTTCAGCCTCTGACATGGCCGTTTCGGTTCTGCTCCTCTCCCGGTGAGTTCCACATGTAAGTTAACGGTGAAAAGAAGGTTTCCGTCGTTTTCAACGCTGAGCATGCAACACCGTTTTGAAGCTTTGGCCGCCCAATCACGATGACATCACAGGAAAAGTGTCCAATGGAAGGCATTGGAAACCGCCGTCAGCGTGATAAGCGAAAGAGCGCCCTGGCATGCCGAGAAACATGGGGGGGAGAACCCCGCGGCCCGCAATGGAAAGGAGCGACATCGGCGCGGGGGAGGTTCAAAATAATTAGAAATTCGGAACGGCGGCACCCAGCGCGACCTGTGACTCTTAATACAATCCTCTTCTTTTTCTTGGTCTGCACTGAAATATAAATATATAGAAGTAAGTCCACAGCCTCAGGAGAGATCATTCGGGGGAATATCGTATTGACTTTACTGGCTGCAGCAGTTGGCTAGTACCTTATCTACCTACTCGTCGTACAAGATGGCTGCTTTCCCTCCTCCGCCCGTCAACACGATTGACTGGTCCAACGTGGGCTTCAAGATCCGCGAGGGTAAGACAGATACATGCCTCGTCTAGAGCCTCTGGCTGACCATACAGTCAACGGCCACATCGAGTCCACCTTCTCCAAGTCCACCGGAAAATGGTCTCCCCTGCGCTTCGTCGCCGACCCCTTCATGCGCATCCACGGCATGGCCCCGGCGCTCAACTACGGCCAGCAGGCCTACGAGGGCCTCAAGGCCTTCCGGACCCCCGGCGATGAGGCCATCACCGTGTTCCGCCCCGACCGCAACGCCACCCGGCTCCAGCACTCGGCCGAGGTCGTCTCCATGCCCCACGTGCCCGTCGACATGTTCCTCGAGGCCGTCCGCGCTTCCGTAGCCCTCAACGCCGAGTACGTGCCTCCTCACGACACGGGAGCTGCCCTCTACATCCGGCCTCAGATCTACGGCTCCAGCGCCCAGCTTGGCCTCTCGCCTCCCGAGGAGTACATCTTTGCCATCTTTGTCATCCCCACCGGTGTCTACCACGGCGCCCACCCCGTCAAGGCCCTGATCCTCGACGAGTTTGACCGATCCGCCCCCAACGGCACCGGAAACGCCAAGGTCGGTGGTAACTACGCGCCTGTGCTGCGCTGGAGCGACAAGGCCCGCGAGGAGGGCTTCGGCATCACGCTCCACCTGGACAGCGTCACGCACGACGAGATTGACGAGTTCAGCACCAGCGGCTTCATCGGCGCCAAGGTCAGCGGCGACGACGTGACGCTTGCGGTCCCCGACTCGCATTGTGTCATTGACAGTGTCACGAGCGACAGCATCCAGGAGATTGGCCGCAGCTACGGCTGGAAGGTCGAGAAGCGATCCATCAAGTACGCGGAGCTCTCCGAGTTCAGCGAGATCTTTGCCGCCGGCACCGCCGCGGCGCTCGTGCCCATCCGGTCCATCACCCGGCGCACCAGCGGCAAGGACGAGACCGTCACCTACATCCCCGACGGCCAGGAGGAGCCCGGCCCGCTCTTCAGCAAGCTGCTCAAGCACCTCAAGGACATCCAGCTAGGCAAGGCCGAGGACAAGTTCAGCTGGCGCTTCCCCGTGAGCGCCGAGGACAAGAAGATTGAGGGTGCTGCCAACGGAGGACTGAATGGCGATGCGACGACGGTGGATCAGATGGACTAGACGAGTATAGATATCAAGGCGAACTGGGTTTTGTTTATAGTGAGTATTGAAATGCAGTCAAAAAGTACTTCAAAAGCACCCCCCTTGTGCTCGTCCACCCACCACGCCACCTCCATCTCTCGCGATACTCTCCCGTCTCGTCACGGCCAACCCGAGACCATGTTTGCTCACCCTGCCCTCGGCTCGGTCCCGTCCGTCTGGTACCTCACAGTGGCAGAAACGTCCCTCCCCGCGGCTCGCCGCATCGTGCACGCTACCACAGCGAAGCAAACACGCCCCAGACCCGAGGGCAGGGTGTAACGGCCGGCAGCTCTCCAGGCGGTCTCTTATATAACATGCCGCGCCCCCAAGCGGTCCCTCGTCCGACGGCGTGTGCGAGGGAGCTTTGGGATCTGGGTGGGAGGCCGGAGAAGGATATTGTCACGAGCGTATGTTTTAAGCCTCTGCAGTCCCAGATGAAGCGAAGCTGACCGACCGCATCACCAAAAGCCTTCTTCTTCTCTCTCTCTATCGCAACAGTTGTCACAGACACCAAAGATGTGCACGTACGCCTTCCAGCGCATGGTCTGCTCCTGCGCCAAGGGCCCCGACTGCCCTCAGATGAGCCGCGGGCGGGCCGTCATCGACGGCGAGGCCTTTCACTACATCGACATGTTCTACGCCGTCGACGACCTGGGCTCGGCGTGCGACTACCAGCGGCGGCTGTTTGGGCGCGGGGCGGGGGCGACGATGCACTGCCCGCGGTACGCCTTTGATGATAAGAGGGTCATCAAGGGGAGCTTCCGCAAGAGCGAGCTGGCGTGCGTCAAGTGTGCTGAGACGTGTGCGCCGCCGAGTAGTCGGTGGCATGCTCCCGGGGGGGATGTCAAGGAGGATGTCAAGGGGTAGGGG